>UELV01179685.1:805-11280 GCA_900490015.1 Megastigmus stigmatizans
AAATACTTTAGGTAAAGCATTCATTATTGCTTTTGTTAAATATCAATTTATTGATTTCATAAATTTCAGAAATGTTGATAAAACATAAATTGCTTTATCCTCGCCGTTGATCACGATGGAGTAGTTTCTTTATGAGATGCGTCTTACAACTCTGTGTGAGCCTGTGTAGGGCGCTTCTAGCGGCTTCCTAAGTCAGTCCTTTTGAATACGTGTGTGCACGTACGCAGATCTCTGTGCTCAAACGGATTTAGTTTGGAGTGCTTTGAGGCAGATACAGGCCTGATTGCTGTGAAGAGTTGCCGTAGGCTCTTGACGAAAGGTCCAGGTTTGCTGGAACTGTAGACTGGAAGAAAAATTCCCCTGGTATCCTCAGTGTCATATCAAATAGCATTTCTGCTGCTGATGTCTCCAGGTCTTCCATATGAGCTATTCTGAGGCCTAGTAAGACCATTGGTAGGTTGTCTATCCAAGATTGGAGGCAGCTTCTTATAACTGCCTTTAGCGTTCTGTAGAAACGCTCTACAGTTTCATTTGATTGAGGGTGGTACGACGTCGTTTTGCAGAGCTTTGGACCAATCGCCTGAGCAAGCACGTTGGACGAGTTACGACTTGAACTGAGCTCCTCTGTCCGACGTGATGATTAGAGGTGGTCCAAACCAGCTGACCCAATGATCCATGAATGCCTTGGCGATGGTGGATGCTTGCATATTGGGGACTAGGATGGCCTGAGTCCATCCAGTGAACCTGTGGATGATCGTGAGGCAGTATTGCTTCCCTGCAACAAATGGCATTTTTATTAGGTCCATGTGGACGTGCGCCATGCAATTGCCCGGCTCCTTGGAGCGACCGAAAGCTGCCCTGTTGTGTCTACTCACATTGTCGGGCCCATGCTAGGACGTCCTTTTTTATACCTGGCCACACGAACTTTTGCGCCATTATGTTGGCTATCGATTTTCCACCTGGATGCGCCAAACCGAGGATGACCTAAAATGCAGTTCTACGTAGGGTGGGTGGGAGGTATGGTCGCACGACGTTTCGCGAGACGTCGCACAGTACCTTGTGTCCCTGTAGATCAATTTTCTGCAGATTTAGGCTTGAGTATGCGATCAAATCTGACAGTTCGGCGTCGTTTGTGTGCGCTTCTTCGATCTGCGCCGCATCCAGCTGTGACGGCATGGAAATGGTGGCTGTTTCTGCGCATTCCTGTTGCTCTTGCTGTTGTTTTTGTTCTTGATGTTGTTGTTGCTCTTGATGTTGCTGTTGTTCTTGATGTTGCTGTCGTTGTTTTTGTTTCTGTTGGTATTGTCTGGCTCTGAGGGTCGTGAGAGTGCGTCAGTCACTATGTTATCCTGACCTTTGGTGCTGCAACTTTATGTTAAATCTGAAGATATATTCGAGGTGTCTGTATCCCAGTGGTCGCCAACTTCGAACAGCTTGCTGCTGTTCAAGGGTTGCTCCTAATATCACATCAGAGGCGTCTGTATGGAGTTCCAGGGGCGCGTGAGGCCGTAGAAAGGTGGTACGCGCTACGTTGGCGATACTCTCTCTTGAGTCGTAAAATGCCCTTTCAGCTGCTGCAGACCAGCGCGGAACGGTTCGCTTCTTTGTGCCTTTCAGCAGCTCGTGCAGGGGCGCTTGCATTTCGGCTGCCTTTGGTATGCACCACCTGTAATAATTAATAATTTCGAGGAAACGTCGGAGTTCGGTGGAAGTTGACGGCTTTGCGAAACCCTTGATGGAGCTGGCTTAGTTTTGCGGTGGTGTAAATCCTAGTGCAGAGAGCTCAAATCCAAGGTAGTTTACCTCCGTCTTTCCAAATGTGCATTTCTCTGCGTTGAGTTTCAGACCTGCTTGGTCGAGTGTCTTGAACAGCAGTCGCAGATGCTTGAGGTGTTCCTCGTGTGACGATAAGCTGACGAGTATGTCGTTTATGTACGCCTTGGCAGAAGGTTTTGAGGATGTCCTCTTCAGCGATTGGTAGCTGGTAGAACGGCTTCGGCAAATCTAATACTGATAATACGCTTCCCTGAGCTTGTTGAAGTAGATCTTAGATGATAGACAGTGGATAACGGTCAGGCACCATGCATGCGTTGAGTTTGCGATAGTCGCATTTTGCACACCACGTACCGTTTGCCTTGGGCATCAAACGAAGCGGGCTTGCCCACTGGCTGTTTGAAGGTCGGATGATGCCTCGATCTAGTAGATCTGTGAAGGTGTCCATCGCTGCGATGAGGCACTCACCTGTCAGCCTGCGCTGTTCCTCAAACACTGGGTGGCCTGTTATACTGATTTTGTGATCAACCGGTAGGCCTGATGCCTGAATTGGGGCCAAGTTGGGCTTGAGCTGGGCTGGGGCTAGAGGAATCCTCGTACCGTACAGCTTACCTTGAGATTTAACACCTGTGTATGGATCGATCAGCTGTTTGCTCTTTAGGTCGATCAGCAGACCATGCCTTACGAGAAATTCGGCGCCATTTATAGCTTGGGGAACATCTGCGATGGTGAATGTGCGCGTGAATTGTCTTTGAAGACCTAGGCAGATGTTGGCTGGGTGTGTTCTGAATGTCATAATTGGGGAACTATTTACTGCGTACAGTGTTAGAGGCTGAGCTGAAGCTGGCTTGGATAGAACTGAGACGACTGAACCTAAGTCGATTAGGAAGTTGATTTTCATCAGCTAATCATATACATGCAGACGTTGCTCTAAAAATCTTTGGCTGACCTCCGACGTCTGCCTCGAAGGTGGCCCTTTTAGTTTTCCTGTCTACTTGGAGAGCTTAATCTGAAGGAGCAAGGTTGTTCACACTTAGTTGAGCTGTTCGAAAATTTTCTGTGGTACCAGCACCAGTTTTTCGTATTTACAGGGGGTTGTCTTCGGCCTCTGGAGTTAGAGCGGGTCCGGGATACATTTCTGTGAAACGTGTTGCGTGGATGGAATTGTCTATCCATCTGTGTGCTCTGCCATTGGAGAAGTTTTGCCACCGATGAAGCTAATCCAGATATTTGGGCTGCTAGCTGGTCGAGGGAAGCTGTAGTTGGTCCTAGGGCACAGATATCCGCTATGGAAGGTGTTCGAGGGCTGAATCCTGAGCCAGTCTTGAGCAGGTTTAGACAGTGACGCTAACCGCTTGAAATAGTAGAGCTGTGAGGGCTTTCGATTTTCTAATCTCATGTCGGAGAGCAGCTTGAGCAATTGATTTTCTCTAGGTTCTGCTATGCGAGCCATGATCTGCTCCTCGAGGAAGTTATATTTGTTGGCTCCCGCATCCTTAAGATATTCTTGAATTATTTCTAATGTTGTATCATCCAGGGCTCCGATTACTAGTGGAAAATTTTGGTTATCATCCATAATATTGTGTGCAGTTAAAGTTGCTTCTGCTTGGAGATACCATAAGTCGGGCCTTTTTGCACCCACCTCTGTGTCGTCGCCTTCACTCGTATGCGATTCAAAATCAAGCGGTTGACGTCCTAATAACCGCGCGCACTGTCGCTTATCTGTACTCGCGATTATCGCGTAAAGTCTCTCGCCTCGTCCGGAAATGGACATACCAAGATGGCGGGCTTGAAGAGACTCGGCAGCTTGAAAAGACGTGGCAACAGCCTGTTGCAGCGGCGATTTATTGGGCGCACTTTTTTATATGTTGTACTGTGGCCGCGGTGCACTTTCTATTGTACTTCTCTTTTTAAAGTTTTTTTTTCTTTGCGCTAATTCGGCAATCGTGGCGAAAACTCGGCGTTTTGCTTGTTGCTCCGTGTACAAAATGAGGATCCTCGTCGCGCTGACTTTCCTTATTTTTCGCTTTTATTAGGTCGGCGGGGCTCCCTTCGTTGCGATATTCAAAATCCTTGCGCCATTGCATCCTTATTATGCGGGGAAGAACATACGAAATAAACAACGTTAATAGTCTATGCCATTTATTGATAATTCGGAGAGCACAGACGTATGCGATGAATGGCAACGCCGGATAGAAAGTTCCAGCTTCCTTCTTGCAGACGCCTCAAATAAGGCGCGGGGACGCGGGTAACTATTGACGACTTCTCGCTGGCTCCGCCGGTACTTCAGTGCTCCGTTCGCGCACTAGTAATCTGCGCGCGGCTGCAGCTTCTGCTTTCGCCTTTCGCGCGAGTCTTGCTATCTCGGTTGAGACACTACGCTTTTATAAAGATATATGACAACAGCGTCCGCACAAATGAAAGCTTCAAATATTCATGTTATAGAATTAATTGAAAGTAAACATATTCTCGATAAATAACGGTCCAACGAGAAATCAATTCTGTCAATCCCTCATTCACATTTATTTCAGAATCGGTTGAAGTTTCAGCGAAACGGGAAAATTTTTTAGACTTCCTAAAGGAGAATTAACTTTTCGTTATCCATTGATATGAATCGATAGGAATCGATTGAAGCTAGACTAAAGCGTAAAAAATTTTGGACTTACTAAAGCAAAATTTACTTTTGGTTACGTATTGATAAATATACTTTTGAAAACTGAATATATTTTGAGATTAGAATTTATTTTTAACTTATATCTCGTTAACTGTTTTACCAAAGAAGACGAAATCTTCGGCATTCCTAGGAGAAAACGAGTTTTCAATATTTATAAGTAAACCTTTTATGAATATCATTTTCTGAGGTTTGAGTTCGTTTCTCGCATTTATCTCGGAATCAGTTAAAGCTAATGCAAAACGGACAAAAATCTTACGTTTCTAATGCTATGCACGATTGGACTCTTTGATATTGAATATTTATTATTGACGTTTAAAAGAGAACCGTGCTTATGTTATGAACGATTGGACTCTTCGATATTAAATTTATTATTAATGCTTAAAAGAGAACCGTGCCTATGCCACGAACGATTGGACTCTTTGATATTGAATATTTATTATGCATGTTTAAAACCGAACCGTACCTATGCTATGCACGATTGGACTCTTTAGTATTAAATATTTATTGTTGATGTTTAAAAGAGAACCGTGCCTATGCTACGCGTGATTAGACCCTTTGATATTGAAGATTTATTATTGATGTTTAAAAAGAACCGTGCCTATGCTATGCACGATTGGACTCTTTGATATCGAATTTTTCATTAATGTTTAAAAGAGAACCGTGCCTATGCTATGCAACAATGGAGTCTTCGATATTGAATATTTATTATTGTTGTTTAAAAGAGAACCGTGCGTATGCTATGCACGAATGGACTCTTCGCTATGGAATATTTATTATTATTGTTTAAAATAGAACCGTGTCTATCCTATGCACGAATGGACTCTTCGATATTGAATATTTATTAATGACGTTTAAAAGAGAACCGTGCCTAAGCTATTCATTGTTGTAGTCTTTGATATTGAATATTTATTATTGATGTTTAAAAGAGAACCCTGCCTATGCTATGCACGGATGAACTCATTGATATTGACGATTTATTATTGATGTTTCAAAGAGAACCGTGCCTATCCTATGCACGATTGGATTCTTTGATATTGCAAATTTATTATTGATGTTTAAAAGATAACTGTGCCTATGCTATGCGCGATTGGACTCTTTGATATTGAATTAATGATTAATGTTTAAAAGAGAACCGTGCCTATGCTATGCACGATTAGACTCATTGATAAAGAATATTTATTATTAATGTTTAAAGGAGAACCGTGCCTATGCTATGCACGATTGGACTCTTTGATATCGAATTTATCATTAATGCTTAAAAGAGAACCGTGCCTATGCTATGCAACAATGGAGTCTTCGATATTGAATATTTATTATTATTGTTTAAAAGAGAACCGTGCCTATGCTATGCAACAATGGAGTCTTCGATATTGAATATTTATTATTATTGTTTAAAAGAGAACCGTGCTTATGCTATGCACGAATGGACTCTTCGCTATTGAATATTTATTATTATTGTTTAAAATAGAACCGTGTCTATGCTATGCACGAATGGACTCTTCGATATTGAATATTTATTAATGATGTTTAAAAGAGAACCGTGCCTATGCTATGCACGACTCAACTCATTGATATTGAAGATTTATTATTGATGTTTCTAAGAGAACCGTGCCTATCCTATGCACGATTGGACTCTTTGATATTGAATTAATGATTAATGATTAAAAGAGAACCGTGCCTATGCTATGCACGATAAGACTCTTTGATAAAGAATATTTATTATTAATGTTTAAAGGAGAACCGTGCCTATGCTATACACGATTGGACTCTTTGATAATGAATTTATTATGAACGTTTAAAAGAGATCCGTGCGTATGCTATGCACGACTGGACACTTCGATATCGAATTTTTATTACTGATGTTTAAAACATAACGGTGCCTATGCTATGCATTATTGGACTGTTTGATATTGAATATTTATTATTGATGTTTAAAAGAGAACCGTGCGTATCATATGCACGACTGGACCCTTCGATATCAAATATTTATTATTAATGTTTAAAAGAGATACATGCTTATGTTATGCACGATGGGACCCTTTAATATTGAATATTTATTAATCATGTTTAAAAGAGAACCGTGCCTATGCTTTGCAGCAATGGACTCTTCGATATTGAATTTATTATTAATGTTTAAAAGAGAACGTGCCTATGCTATGCATTATTGGACTGTTTGATATTGAATTTATTATTAATGTTTAAAAGTGAACGTGCCTATGCTATGCACGATCGGACTCTTTCATTTTGAATATTTAGCATTAATGTTTATAAGAGAAACGTACCTATGATATGCACGATTGGAACCTTTAATATTGAATATATATTATTGATGTTTAAAGAGAACCGTGCCTATGCTATGCAGCAATGGACCCTTTGATACTGAATATTTATTATTCATGTTTAAAAGAGAACCGTGCCTATGCTATGCAGCAATGGACTCTTCGATATTGAATTTATTATTAATGTTTAAAAGAGAACGTGCCTATGCTATGCATTATTGGACTATTTGATATTGAATATTTATTATTGAGGTTTAAAAGATAACAGTGCCTATGCTATGTACGATTGGACTGTTTGATATTGAATTTATTATTAATGTTTAAAAGTGAACGTGCCTATGCTATGCACGATCGGAACCTTTGATACTGAATATTTATTATTAATGTTTAAAAGAGAACCGTGCCTACGCTATGCACGATTAGACACTTCGGTATTGAATTTTTATTATTGATGTTTAAAAGATAAACGTGCCTATGCTATGCACAATTTGACTCTTTGATATTGAATTAATGATTAATGTTTAAAAGAGAAACGTGTCTATGCTATGCATGATTGGACTCTTTGATATTGAATATTTATTATTAATGTTTAAACGAGAACCGTGCCTAGGCTATACACGACTGAACTCCTTAATATTGAATATTTATTATTATTGTTTAAAAGAGAACCGTGCCTATGCTATGCAACAATGGACTCTTCTATATTGAATATTTATTAGTATTGTTTAAAAGAGAACCGTGTCTATGCTATGCACGAATGGACTCTTCGATATTGAATATTTATTATTGATGTTTAAAAGAGAACCGTGTCTATGCTATGCATTATTGGACTGTTTGATATTCAATATTTATTATTGATGTTTAAAAAAGAACCGTGCCTATGCTATGCAAGACTGAATTCATAGATATTGAAGATATATTATTGATGTTTAAAAGAGAACCGTGCGTATCATATGCACGATTGGACCCTTCGATATTAAATATTTATTATTAATGTTTAAAAGAGATACATGCTTATGCTATGAACGATTGGACCCTTTAATATTGAATATATATTATTGATGTTTAAAGAGAACCGTGCCTATGCTATGCACAAATGGACCCTTTGATACTGAATATTTATTATTCATGTTTAGAAGAGAACCGTGCCTATGCTATGCACCAATGGACTCTTCGATATTGAATTTATTATTAATGTTTAAAAGAGAACGTGCCTATGCTATGCACGATCGGACACTTTCATTTTGAATATTTATTATACATGTTTAAAAGAGAACCGTGCCTATGCTATGCACGATTGGACCCTTTGATATTTAATTTTTATTATTAATGCTTAAAAGGGAAGCGTGCCTTTGCTATGCACGATTGGAGTCTTTCATATTGAATTTATTATTAATGTTTAAAAGAGTACCGTGCCTATGCTATGCACGATTGGACTCTTTGATATTGAATTTATTGATAATGTTTAAAAGGTAACCGTCTCTACGCTATGCACGATTGGACTCTTTGATATTGAATATTTATTATTGATGTTTAAAAGATAACTATGCCTATGTTATGCACGATTGGACTCTTTGATATTGAATTTGTTGTTAATATTTAAAAGAGAACAGTGCCTATGCTATCCACAATTGGACACTTTGATACTGATTATTTATTATTGATGTTTAAAAGATAACCGTCCATATGCTATGCATGATTAGACACTTTGATATTGAATTTATTATTAATGTTTAAAACAGAACCGTGCCTATGCTATGCATGATTGGACTCTTTGGCATGGAACATTTATTATTGATGTTTAGAAGAGAACTGTGCCTATGCTATGCACAATTGGACTCATTGATATTGAATTTATAGTTAATATTTAAAAGAGAACCGTGCCTATGCTATTCACAATTGGACTCTTTGATACAGATTATTTATTATTGATGTTTAAAAGATAACCGTCCATATGCTATGCATGATTAGACACTTTGATATTGAATTTATTATTCATGTTTACAAGAGAACCGTGCCTATGCTATGCACCAATGGACTCTTTGATATTGAATATTTGTTATACATGTTTAAAAGAGAACCGTGCCTATGCTATGCACGATTGGACCCTTTGATATTTAATTTTTATTATTAATGCTTAAAAGAGTACCGTGCCTATGCTATGCACGATTGGACTCTTTGATATTGAATTTATTGTTAATATTTAAAAGAGAACAGTGCCTATGCTATCCACAATTGGACTCTTTGATATTGAATTTTAATTATTATTGTTTAAAAGAGAACCGTGCCTATGCTATACATCGTTGGTCTCTTTGATATCGAACATTTAATATTAATGTTTAAAAGAGATCCGTGACTATGCTATTCACAATTGGACTCTGTGATACTGATTATTTATTATTGATGTTTAAAAGATAACCGTCCATATGCTATGCATGATTAGACACTTTGATATTGAATTTATTATTAATGTTTAAAACAGAACCGTGCCTATGCTATGCATGATTGGACTCTTTGGTATGTAATATTTATTATTAATGTTTAAAAGATAACCGTGTCTATGCTGTGCACGATTGGACTCTTTGATATTGAATTTTAATTATTATTGTTTAAAAGAGAACCGTGCCTATGCTATAAAGGAATGGACTCTTCGATATTGAATTTATTATTAATGTTTAAAAGAGAACCGTGCCTATGCTATGCACAAATGGACTTTTCCATATTGAATGTTTACTATTCATGTTTGAAAGAGAAACGTGCCTATGCTATGCACCAATGGACTCTTCGATATTGAATTTATTATTAATGTTTAAAAGAGAACCGTGCCTATGCTATGCACGATTGGATCCTTTGATATTTAATTTTTATTATTAATGCTTAAAAGAGAAGCGTGCCTTTGCTATGCACGATTGGACTCTTGCATATTGAATTTATTATTAATGTTTAAAAGAGAACCGTGCCTATGCTATGCACGATTAGACTCTTTGATATTGATTTTATTGTTAATATTTAAAAGAGAACAGTGCCTATGCTATCCACAATTGGACTCTTTGATACTGATTATTTATTATTGATGTTTAAAAGATAACCGTCCATATGCTATGCATGATTAGACACTAAGATATTGAATTTATTATTAATGTTTAAAACAGAACCGTGCCTATGCAATGCCCAATTGGACCCTTTGATATTGAATTTTTATTATTAATGCTTAAAATAGAACTATGCCTATGCTATGCACCGTTGGACTCTTTGATATTGAATTTATTATTAATGTTTAAAAGATAACCGTGTCTATGCTATGAACGACTGCACTCATTGATATTGAAGATCTATTATTAATGTTTATAAGCGAACCGTGCCTACGCTATGCACGATTGGACACTTTGGTATTTAATTTTTTTTATTAATGCTTAAAAGAGAAGTGTGCCTTTGCTATGCACGATTGGAGTCTTTCATATTGAATTTATTGTTAATGTTTATAAGAGAACCGTGCCTATGCTATGCACGATTGGACTCTTTGATATTGAATTTATTGTTAATTTTTAAAAGAGAGCAGTGCCTATGCTATCCACAATTGGAATCTTTGATACTGATTATTTATTATTGATGTTTATAAGATAACCGTCCATATGCTATGCATGATTAGACACTTTGATATTGAATTTATTATTAATGTTTAAAACAGAACCGTGCCTATGCTATGCTTGATTGGATTCTTTGATATTGAATATTTAGTATTAATGTTT
>UELV01179686.1:9601-28793 GCA_900490015.1 Megastigmus stigmatizans
CACACACACACACACACATATATATATATGCCGTATGCAGTTGCGCACGTCGCACAAGCTCGAACTCGAGAACTCTCGCTTATATATACGCATGCATCGCTCGGCAGCAAGAAAGAGAGAGAGAGACTTATAACGTCGTCGATGTTGTATACACACCGATGCACACACGCACACGCGCTCCTGGACCTGAACGACTTCTCTCTCCCCCGCTTTGCTACCTTGATCTATCACCCTTTTCTCTCTATCGCCTTGTATGTGTGTGCGTGCGTGTGTGTGCGTGTGCGTGTGTGTGTGTGTGTGTGTATTTCCTATGTGGATGCGATTTTCTGTTGATGTTTATTTCGAAGGTGTGCAGTGCTGTTGACTGTGTCGCCAGTGTTTTCGCAGAGGATTTCATTCGAATGTGTTGTGAAGGAATGAGTTGCAATTTAGTTGATTTAAACTTCACGATCGGTTTAGACGGAGACTTTTTGAACAAAGTAGAAAGAAAAATATTGGGATTGGAAATTTGATGAGGTTTTTCCGATTTGATACCGCGGAAATATTTAATGTTTAGCCAATTTATATTACTCACAAAAATCGGTCAAAGCTAGGAAAAAATATCTTCATTGAAATAATATTTATTATACCATTTTAAATAATGAGTACAAATGAAGAAATATATCTATTATTAAAATTGTAGTTTTATTATCAAACTATTATGTTGAAATAGTTTTCTTGTACAAGCTTCGTAACATTCAATAGATATTTACACGCAATGAATATGTTCCTAGTGAACGTTAAATAAGTCGGACTTGCATCACATTATTATACAAATTTTCTACTAAAAGAAAGCTCAACAATCATTTGCAAAATTGCTCGTTAATCAATCCAACAAAATCTTCCTCGCAAGTTTTTCCACTCGACAGAAAGAAAGAAAGAAAGACTGCAGCAGGAGAAGAAAAAAAAGGACAAATCAAAACATATCTCGGAGTCTTTCTGGTTCCCCCGTTCCCCCTATAACCCTATTTCTCTCTCGGTCGACTGCTGTATAGAGGCTTTTTTCGACCGGTCCCTTAGCTCTCTCTCTCTCTCTCTCTCTCTCTCTCTCTCTCTCTCTCTCCCCTCTCTTACTGTATGAATACAGCTGCGTGTATGTCTGTGTGTGTGGGGGATTGCAACTTCGATCCATTAGCTCCGCCGCCCGCACACTGAATGCACCTGCAGCTTTTGCTACCCGCAGGATCCTTTCGTGGCCCGCTGTTTCTGGTTGAGAAGAAGAGCAACGTGACACTCGACTCGCGTGCGCATTTCCGCCAAGGGCTAAATAATAACTTTCGATTGTCGTGCGAACCGCTTCACCGACTTCCTGTTTTCGCTCAGCTGTATACTCGCCTGCTATACAAACGTCCTTTTTGCTATGCGTTTCGCTATCGGCGGCGTGTTTACCGAGGAGACGCATGACTTATACACTTATAAATTCTCTCTCGGACGATAAACATCGATTTTTAATCCTGCATATTCAGTGAGTTTCTTCTCCCTCTCTCGCAAGCGAGAGTCTGTTATTAATCAACGTCGCCGTTGCTATATACGCCGCGCGCGCTTGTAAAAAGAGGTCGACTCTATTACGCGGCGCAACCAAACTCGAGACCTCGGGAATTCACTCTCGGCAGCAGCAGCAGCAACTCTCGCGAAATCGATACCAGCTATGCACTCTTCCACTTCCCAAGGAGTGGAGATGCACTCGGAAAGATTAAGCAGCGGCGGCTAGCATTAGCTGCTTCTTGTGTCGATAGGCCATAAATCAAGGGCTGCGAGCAAATCGATTGTGTGTGCCTGCGAGGAGGAGGTGGTTATTAGTCGCGGGCGGCAAATGAGAGAGAGGGAGTGAGAGAGAGAGAAACGAAAACGGAGCGGCTGCGCGAATTTCCGTAAATTACACGGTGTATAACGTAGCAGCAGCCCGTACATACAAATTTTCCAAGCGTTTATCTTGCGAGCTGCCCCCGCAAGTTTTGCCCGCGGCCTCCACCTCCCGTGCAGCTAAGCGTCAAAATGAGAACTTGAACGCCGGCCAAGTTTTCGTCTCCCCCCCCCTCCCTCCTCACTCTCCCCACACCCCCCCTCTGACGAAATCGAGTCTGTCGTACAAGAGAGGAGATACACACATACACACGTCGAGGCTTTTCATTATCTTCTGCTAAGCTCTCGGCCTCTCTCTCTCTCTCTCTCTCTCTATACGAAACTATACCATCAATCCGATAATTTCATTTTCAATCCTCTGATCCACGAGTCTAGAGGGAAATGTAAGAGTAACCGTTGTAATTGCGTTTTGCTCGCGTGTACGGGGAAAAACTGTTCCGTGCAAATTTGAAAGAATGCAAGCGAGTGCGCGAGAGAGAGAGGAATAAAACGCAAGGGCATAAATTTCGGAAAAGATATTGCGAGAGAGAACAAGAGTATAAAAGAGAGTTGGGGGAGAAAAAAAAATGGAAGAAGGAAAGTAGCACGCACTGCACTTACAAGAGATTCAGCGGCACACAATATAGTCAATGTCTGTGCTTGCTTGTTCGCGTTTCTATTGGCCCGCGGCAACGCTTCTTCTCTTCCTCTTTTTTTTCCTCTCCTCTTCTTTTACAGCCTTGAATCAGGGCGAAATTGCTCTCGCCACCTCTCGTCCCTAACTGTCCTGGCGTCCCTCTCTCTTTCTCTCACTCTCTCGCTGCTATTCTCACGGTCGTGGTCTCTCCTATTTTTTTTGTGCGCTCGCCTCTACCTCCCTTTTATTTCGGCATTTGTAGGAAAAAGTGCTGCTGCTCTGCTCTCGGGGCTCTTGGAATTTCGGTAACTCGGCTAAAATTCTCTGCCTCTCTGCTGCTCCACTGCTGGATTAAAGCGTTTGATTACGCCTTCCCTATTTTATTTACCATTTGTATAACTCGACCTATGGGTATCGCGATGAATTTTCCGAGATTATATTATTTATAGTGCAAAATGTTAATTATATGCTCCCCGAACACTCGTATTAAAATTTAATCCACTGCGCGCGAGAGCAAAATTATAATGCATCGTGTCGAAACTAATATTATATAGTCGCGTGCTGTTATACATTAACGCATTGTGTTTCATGCAGAATCTAACATTAATACTTTCAGGTAGAGCATATGCTGTGCAGTTCAATATTTTAACGCAATTAGCAGCGTGGAGATTTAAATTCAGAGTAACACTCGAGATCGACTTTGGAATATCTCATCTAAAAATCGATAACCCAGTGAAATGAAGAATTTCCCGAACATTTTAATAAGAATCGTGCCCTTTGGGCTCCGCGTCTATATATAGATACGCAAAACTTGATATTTCCCGCAAAAGAGACCTGGAGCGAGAGAGAAGAGAGAGAGAAAATTGAAGTTATACGATATGGCATCACAATAAGTTTGCCAATGTAATGAAAATATCCTTGGTTCGGTCTCTATGTAATAAAGAAGCGCTTTTTCCCCAGAGAGAGGGTCTGCGCGCTGCGCGTCGCCGGAATTAAAAGTGATAATTGAAATGCTCTGTAAGGAAATAACGATATAGAGAGCAGCATAGCGAGGTGGAGAGCGAGGAAAGATTGAGAGGAAGGAAGAGAAGTTGCGCGCGCGGGCGAGAGAGGAAATCGCTGTTTTAAATTAGAGTATAACTTGCGCTCGCCGCCACCGCGGTATAGCAACTCCTCGCCGCCGCCGCCGCTTTGTGTTTCGCCATTTCCATTGCTATCGTTTCTTTCACGGAGGCGCGCGCCGCCGCGAAGATACAGAAGCGAGAGAGAGAGAGAGAGAGAGAGAGAGAGAGAGGGAAGAGGCGAAAGACCGATGGCTGGTTCAACTTCTGCTCGAAACTTGCGTGTTGTAGAACGCCTGAGAGAAAGAGATAGAAAGAGAGAGAGAGAAAGCGAGAGGAGGGAGGGATTATAGCAGCGTGGGGCGGAGGACGCAGCTGCCGCGCCGGTATAATAAGCTTCGCTAATTCGGTGTGCCTGCGACGGCGGCAGCGGCGGCGTCTTCGGCCCCGAATCGTGAGTGAAACGGAACCCCCTCACGCTAATCCACGCCTGCACACGGTCCACTACACACCATTTCCAATTTCCTACTTCTTTATTTTTTTCGAAAGCGCCGGACGCGCGTCGTATCCCTTTAATCTTGGCAGCTCGTCGCGGCCGATGCTGCCGCCGTTGCTTTCCTTTTTCTTAGAACCTGTTTTCTCTTCTTTTTTTTTTGGCCTTCCGCGCGTGTATCCTCTCGATCTCTCTCTCTCTCTCTCTCTCTCTCTCGCTTTGTTTCGTCTCTCCCACCAGCGCCACGCACTTTTTTGTCTCGAGTGCGCAGAGCGCACGTCGCATGTGTCGACAAACCGGTTTTCGTGAATTTTCTCGATTTCAAACTGCTGGAGTTCAATGATACCGAACACTTTTTTTTCTCTCTCTCTCGACCGACTATCGATTTATTTTTTATGCCGCTGTTCCGGGCAGCTATTGGTCCGCGCGGATTTTGGTTGGAAATCGTTCCACTAATGGCTCGATTTGTACTAGAAACTAATTAACGTGAGAGTTGAACCTATATATATATATACGTATATACGGAACGTGATTCATCACACACACACATGCTAAATATATTAGTTTGGCATTCCACACACCATCAAATAAGAGGATTGCTTTTACAGGTGAATACCGTTGCCAGTTGGGTTCGGCTGCTCCACTTCGCAATAACTGTAATGGATAACGTGTTTCATTTATTATATAATGTAATGATTTTTTCGCAACCGCGATTATGAATTCTATCTAGTGAATCACGGTAATGAAAATATCTCTGTCCCTTGACTGCAAGCAGCTTCTTTCGAGAGCCGTAAAATATGAAAATGTCGTAATACACGCGGTCCGCACTTTTTCTCTCTCTCTCTCTTTCTCGTTCGCTACTACTCATTGACTTTTATAGAGGTAGAGAGGTAAAAAAAAATCTGTTATACTCTTTCCAATTATACCTAGTCGACAGGATTGGCTTCTTAAATAAAGTAATGTCACAAAGGGGCAGAAAACGCTTTTGAAAATAGCCATCGAGACGAGAGTGGAAGGAAGAGAGGGAGAGGGAGAGAGTCTGATAAGGCAGCACGAGGAATCGCATTGCTCGAAAAGGATTAGATATACGCGATCTGCGATGACAAAGCGAGGAGAGATTTTATTAAGCCCCTGTTGGTAGCAATAAGCGAATTTTCCTCGTTAAAATTATTTTCGCCAAGATGAATGGCTGCGGCCGGCGGCTCAGCATCAGCAGCAGCATCAGCAGCGGTAGAAAGGAGGCATTTAATTGAGAAATTTCACATCGAGTGCCGGCTCTCCTTTTTACAATCGGAAGAGAGAGAGAGAGAGAGAAGGGCAATCTCAGCGCGATTCCGGGTATAGAAAAGTTGAGGGGGACGATAAATAATGACGGCATCGATGAGGAATCCAGCCTCAGCTACTGCCTCCACTGTATACGAAGAGAGAAGCTGGCCGTTGTGGCCGCTGCAGCAAGCAGTAGAAGCAGCAGCAGAAGCAGCCACGGACTACACATCACGCTCGACTGGCAATCTAGCGTCATTACGGGCATTACGGAGCTCGTTAGCCTCATTTAAATTCACGAAGCCCGAGGCTTTCGCTCAGCTCGCCTCTCGCTCCTCGCTATGCGCCTACAAAGGCCCATCCTTAATCTCGCCTATGCATTTTCTTCGGGCTTCTCTCCTCTGCAGCAGCGGTGCCCCTTTTCAGCCGCTCTCTGCTGCTGCTCACCCCGAAAACTTTTCAAGAGCCTCTCTTATGTGTGGTGTGCAGTGTGCACGGCTCATTCGATCTCTGCATTATATATATCACGATTATACATGTATACATATATACGCAAAATGCTTTCTTGCCTCCTCTTTTATTTACGCCCGTCCTAAAACCGTTTGTAACATTCGTCTCCCTCTGTGTTCCTCCTCCTCGCGCAATGAAGTTTCAACTGCTATAATGCAAAATCCAAGACACAGAGAGGTAGAGAGAGAGAGAGAGAGAGAGAGAGAGAGAGAGAAGCAGAGAACGAAAGGAGAGATGTCTCTTAATCAAATGGAATTGCCAGCCGTTAACTTGCTTTCCGAGCAACTTCCGTCTGCCAGTGTATGCATATATACGTATATATGTATATAGAACGTTTCGTTTCGATTTGTCACGGCGCTCTTCTCTCTCTCTCTCTCTCTTTCTCTCTTGCAGTATGTGCGCATGTATACTCGCTCTTTCGCAGTTTCTTTAGACTCGTCTCCCTCTCTCTCACGCAAATACATATACATATAGACAAAGTTAACGCTTTTAATGGAATAACGACGTCGCTGCACTGCTGTTTTGTTAGGCTTGAAAAGGGAAGCTGAAAACAAAAAAAAACGGGCCGCGGCAGCGACAGCGAAGTTGCCTACAGAGAACCCAGAGGAGAGAAAGGTTTTTGTTTTCGCGCGAGCGCCGTCGCCGTGCTCGAGAAGAGAGAGAGAGAGAGATAGAAGGAGAGAGAATAGCCAAGTTTTTCCGGCGGGCGGAATTGAAAAAATGGGAGGAAAGAACAAAGTGGGGGGAGGGACGGAAAGCGAGAAAATATACGCTGGACCACGAAGACTATACGAGGGCCGATAGCGGAGCGTAGCTGCTGCAGCTTCTTCTTTTGCGCGCTGCACACGCTCTCCTCGGGCTTTCATTGTGTTCGCCTTCTCTCTCTCTCTCTCTCTCTCTCTCTCTCTCTCTTAGTCGTGCGCGCAGGGACTTCGATTGGTCAGTGGCCTCTTCAATTTACTTCCTCGCCAATGACCAATAAGTGGGTGGAAGAAACGAGAACGAGAAGAAGGACAACTGGACGGAGAGCGAGAAAGAGAGAGAGAGAGAGAGAAAGAGAGAGAGAGAGAGAGAGAGAGAGAGAGAGAGAGAGGTCTAAAAAAGGGAATGCCTGTGCGCGTGTGAATATGTGTGTGTGTGTGCACGAGGGCGAGGGAGAGAATGCGAGTGCAGACTCGCCTCGTTAAAGGGACCGACAAAAAATCCGACGAACAACGCGGAAAGCCGAAGCGAATTCTAACCATCTGCGCACTTTTTCTCTCTCTCTACGCTTGGCTCGTGTGTATATCTTTCTCTGCATGCATGCCTTTTACCATCTTTGCTTAGCTCTCTCCGATTGGCCGCATGGCAATGGCACGCTTCAACTTCACTGATTTTCGAAACTGCGTGAAATTGGTCTTCGTGTTACATTTTTCGGGGAAAGTAAACACATTCCGACAAAAATGTCCAAAATTAACGCCATGACAAGAGCACACGATCGAATATTACAGACATATGCTTTGTACCAAACAACCAAGAGATTCAAATTCAGAAATCAATGAAATATCGCGCACAACTACAATTCGAATTCTCCCTCGCTCTTCCTTTCCACTTTACCCATGTCAAAGAAAATATCGACACACAGGAAACTTTCAGACAGGATCAGTCAGGTACAGCCTCATGCGAAGCCACACAGCCAATACAAATAACATTTTACTCCCGACTCTCGTGTGCTCTCCTCTACACAAAGCCAAACTTTCCTCTGGCCAACATTTTCGTAATTTACTCAAAACCGTACGTACACGTGTATGTATATTCCTGCGCAGATTACGACTCGGCATATATCCAAATTAATATTTGATATATAAATTCACGCTTCAAAGGGCTTATTATTTCGGAAATTTGTAGCATATAGTTAGCGGTGCAAAATCATTTTCGGTACATAAACATCCGCATTGCCGTCCGGAGCATTTGAATTTGATGGAAATTACGTATAAACTGAATTGTTTGGTGTTTTGTGTACGTTGGTCAGGGCAGCTCCTCTGTATATGCATCAGATTTCTGCTCTCGGAGCTCGCGCGCATAACACAAGAGCCCAGAGAGAGAGACACACCCACAGAGAGAGAGAGAGAGAGAGAGAGAGAGCAAGAGCAAGATGCAGTAAAAATTCCTTTGGGGAATAGTAAAGCGGATACGTCGTGGATAATCTACTGAGAGTTACGAGGCTATGTCTTAATTTTACGCAAGAATGCTTGCACGGGACTAAGGTGTCTTCGCTGTACAGGTCAATAGAGAAACTTCATAGCTACGTCTTTCTTTCTCGCCAAACGGTTTTTTTAGTCTCTAAGTCTCAGGGGCATTTTTGTTGCATAAGAAAAATTAGGTCTAAAAAATTGTATTCCGTAATTTTTATCTATGAGAAAAGGTTGTAGTCTCATAAAATGAAAGAACGAGCAGACGCATCATAATAAACATGATTCAGCAACACGAGAGCCAGAAGCACAGTTCAAACAAAGAATCGACTCTGGCGTATAGTCGCATAGTGTACTTGAGTTGTCCAGGCCTACGGATCGCTAAGAGATTATTACTTTCGAGAGAAATTCGTTTCTGAGGCGAATTTGTCTGTTGGCAGCTAAGCTAAGTGAGAAGGAGAGAGAGGGAGAGAGAGAGAGAGAGAGAGAGAAGAGGGGAACTCGAGTCAGCAAATTGTCAGACTAGGCGATCGATCAGGATATTCCGCATCTCTTCAGAGACGCGTGCGTCCCCTTCAATTTGGGATTCCCCCCTCCCCTCTCGCCCCCCAATGGACCCATAGCAGCTCAATATTCGAATGTTATTATGGATATATACAGCAGAAATTCGGTCTCGTGCGCGCTGCATTTCTTCCTTTGTTCGATAACACAAAAGGCGATATATATTAAGCGTTAAATTCGTGCGAGCGCATATAAAAAACGAGCTGCTGCTTCTTGCAGGCATGGCGGTGCACAGGATTTTATGGACAGTACTGCACGAGATAGGCGTGCACGCGGCGCAGCAGTAGCAGCAGCATCGGCGTGTGCAGTCGAAATAATTCCGTCCAATTATTATCTTTCGTCTCCGATTTGCGCACAACGAGCGGCAATTGATGACGTTCCCTCGCTCTCGTTCGCTCGCTCTACAAAGTTAGTTTACACGACTGCACCGCCCATATATACGTGCAGTACGAGCGTATCGCGATTGTTGTTGCTACTGCTGCTGTACTCCGTTTCCGAACTTTTCATGCAGATTCGATTGCTCTCGGCGCGAGCGCCCCGTGCTGCTATTGTTTGTAAGATTTATTCTGTTTAATACTTGCGTTAGTTTCGCTACGAAAAATGATCGATACTAATGTCGTAAACTCGTAACTGCATGTAACTTTCGGCCCTCGCACGTACACATGTTTAATACTTTTTTTATACATTTATATAATCGCTGTTATACAATATTACATTCTAATAGTATAATTTATTGTACTTTGATTATTTCTTTTTTTTTTAACTCAGATTGTGGAATTTACATCTCTATTGCGTTTCCAATACAAGCTCGTTACATAGTATTGTTCGCAGAATTAAATTACTCGGTTCAATTCAAAAGAGAGAAATATTCATGAAACTTGATCACTTTTCAGCGAAAATGAATTAACATTCGCGTATATAACAGAGAGAGCGAGCAGAATTCCATAATCAATAAATAATCATTTTCATTACCGATTCTCCGATCTATCTTCGTAGTAACGCACACTTCATCCTTTTTCTCTCTCTCTTTTACGGTTTATCTGGAAAAATCGAGTAACGCCTATAAACAGAAATGTAACAGACCGATAAACGATATATGAACCCGGATTAATCATCCGGCGAGAGAGCCAAGATATAGCTATCAATCAACGTGGAAAAAAAAGTGACGTGTCTCTCGCATCGGCAGAGAACGAGAGAGAGAGAGAGAGAGAGAGAGAGATAACAAAAGACGATGTACTCTGGCGAGCGAACTAATTCCCGATGATCCGGCGCGTTATCGATTTATGATCGGCGATTTTTTATTAGCCGCCGCGTAATAAAGTCGTTCTCGTTAAGGGCCTAGAAAATCGAGCGGTGCGCACGTCAAAGCAGAAGCAGGAGGATGAGGAGGAAAAAGTGTCAGTCTTGTCGCTTTCACTGGGATATGGGGCGTTTGTGTCGGTGGTAAATCGGGGCGAGGCATCCGAGGGAATCAGGCTCGGATTGCGTGCGATACATGTTCTGTGCACTTGCGTAGTTTAGCAGAGAGAATCACACTCCCTTGCTCCACGTAGTTGTAAAGAGCAAGTCGGGGCGGCCGCCAGGTTATACGGTATATATATACGTTCAGGTTCTCGCGCATGTATATATAGGAGAGAGAGAGAGAGAGAGACTCTGGCTTCTCTCGCGTGTGTGTGCGTGGTATTAAGCAGGCCGCCGCCGCCTATATGTACTGCATGGAGCGCATGCACACGCACTGCTTGACAATAATTCGAGCCTCACAGCAGCAGCAGCGGCAGTATAACAGCAGCGGCGGTAGCTCGTTACTCTCTCTCTCCCTCTCTCCTCTCCTATCCCCCATATTCCGCATTCCCTCGCGTACTCTGCCGCTGTGCCGCTGCCTCCCCCCGCAGTCATCGTCCTATAGCCCAGCCTCGGCTGACTCGCTTACTCTCTCTCTCTCTCTCTCTCTCTCTCTCTCTCTCCCTTCGTCGACTCTCCTGCTGCTGTTGCTGCTACGACCTTATGTACCGCGTGTAGACAGACGCAGCAGCAGCAGCAGCAGCAGCGGCAACAGCGAGAGAAACGATATAAATACGTAGAGCGTGTAGAGTGGGTCCTGCAGCAGCAGCAGCTTTTTTGTGCCAAGGGATCGGGGGATATTGTGCGACACTGCAGTGGGGTCGGGAGCTATTCCGCGGCGTCGAGTTCGGAAAAAGAAATTGCCGAGAGTTTGGTAAAGCGATGCTTGTTTTGACGGGGATTCGTATAAAATTTCTCGAGACCGTTGACGAGGACTCATGGCGGGGGGAACTGAGCTCGGATACTGGCGCGAAATTAAGAGGTGAAGTAGTTTTTGTTGACTTGAAAAATGTTTGGTCACTTTTCTCCGTGAATCATCACACACACTGTTTGCAGAGGATATAGATTTGGGAAAAAAGCGCTCTCTCCTTGCACGAGCTGTATGAAAAAAGTTGTTAATCAAACAGACGTGGCGAATAAAAATGTTGGAACCAATCATCATGAGATAGCCCACGGTATACATGGGACTTGCACCCCTCGGTCGTATATAGAGAGAGAGAACATAGAGAGATACACACGGGGCAGAATTGCTGCTGCGTACACGCGCAATTATACCCGGGGCACTTTATGTGTATATTTTAAAGGGCCGTAAAATAAGGAAAGTATTCTCTTATATATATATCCTTGGACGAGCGTAGGGGCCGTGAATTAAGATTTAGGCAGTGGTTATAAAAAGAAGAGTGAGAGAGAGAGAGAGAGAGAGAAGGAGGAGGCGCCTCTCAGTCAAAAAGGGGGCGCAGATACATATACAGCAAGGCCCTCGTAACGTCGAAGGGGGTGGAGATCGAGACGGCGTTCAGATGTATATACATATATACATATATATAGACATATATAGATGTGTTGTAGCTAGACAATAACACGGGGTAGAGAGAATAAAAGAGAGGAGGAGAGGAGCGAGCTGGCTGAGTAGCCTTTACTGCCTACGTGTCATGCAGACTCTTTCTCTCTCTCTCTCTCTTTCACTGGTCTGCACGCATGAATGAAACTCCCTCGTAGCCCTTGCCACTCGCGGCGCACACTAGACCCTAGAATAATAAGCAGAGAGCGCGAAGGGTGCTGTAGCCTCTGGCTCTCTCTCTCTCTCTCTCTCTCTCTCTCTCTCTCTCTCTCTCGCTCTCGCTCTGTGTCTGCGCTACTGCTGCATTCTAGCCGATGATTCATCGTCGTCCCCCGGCTCTCTCTCTCTCTCTTGGTTCTTGTACAATTTCGGCGTTTTGTGCACCCTGCCAGTGTTTACAGCAAGTCAAAGCGTTTTCCGTCTCTCGGTTCCCACTCGTTCTCTCTCTCTCTCTCTCTCTCTCTCTCTGTAACTTTTTTTACCCTGAAGCCCACATTTATTTAATTTACCACGTAAACTAACCTTTTTTATGCGCGAGTTATTGTCCTCCTTTAAAACATTGCCCACTAAAGTATTGCTCTCTCTCGCAAACTTTTTTTTTTAAATAAATTTATAGCGACTGCTATTGAGGTACGAGGCCATTATGTCAGGACACTTGAGCTTTGGCCCGCTGTGCAACAATGGAGATTCTCTCTTGCGTTCTGCGAGGAAAAAGGAATTTTCAAGCGAAAATGTGCGCCCCGTGGTAAAGGAAATTATTTTTTTTTGACTCGAAGAATTATTATTTGTGTCGCGCTAAAGAACAAGGATTTGAAATGAGCTAATTAATCCCTGTGAGATGAAAAGCTTTTTCGAAGCGTCAGACAATCTTTGTGCATTTGGTATACGTGCAGTAAAGTAATGAGAAGTGTCGGACTGGAGCGCTGTAAAGTCGTTGGTAGTGAAAAGTAGGTCTACGAATAATTTGACCAACCTTTTCCTAGACTTGACTTTAACATCAAAGGGCTAAATAATATAAGAAAACGTGTACAAAAATTTAATGAACTACAGCGGTATTAATTTTTGACACGTTTTCAAAGTGTACAGTCGTATGGACAAACTGTTTGACATGAAAATTAAACGAGGGAAAGAAATACGATGAAGCTACAGCGATGAAAATTTAATTGCGATACACTGTCGCAACCGATTTTTTATTCATTTGCGTTATGAATTATTTTAGCCACGTGGAATTCTACTACGAGATATTTTTTTAATGGAACTCGAGTGCTAAAACGGTATATTGAAGAAAATTCGTTTAAAGAGCTTAAAATTTCGTATTAAATCGGGCGCGATGCTGTACGTGCCTGAGAATGCCAACTACCGCTATATGCGTGTCGTACAACAACGTTTTCTTTTTCTTTTTGTAGAAAAAGAGAGAAGAAACACTTAACAGGCGTTGATTCCAAGAAATCAGATAAGGGATCAAAAAGTAAATTTGTGATTAGCATTCTCATAGAAGAAGGTGTGGCTTTAACCTTTCGATAGACAATAGACGTACATTTTACAAAACTGTAGCTGAGCAAAAAACAATGAATTTATATTTACATTTTCTATTCTTTCATATATCAAATAAAAAAAAAAACATAGTTTCCTACTCGCTACGCAAACATTTAGTTGTCCGAGTACTAAAATCCAAGTGTCCTTTAACTCTGTAATATCACTAAAGGTGCAATTTAGCTCTCATAAGTGCGTAGCATCAGGTATTCAAAAAAAAAAGCCAAAGAGCACATGAACCGCTTAGGCCTGCATGAATGCGGCACATAAGTGCTGGGTCCCGAGACACATCGCACCAAAGGAGAGGGAGAGAGAGAGGGGGAGAGAGAATCGGTATAAACGCAGTCGTCAGTTATTATCTTTGTCCCGCGACGTATGTGCACACGTATGCGCGCATGAACACGCACTCGGCTCGCGCGCGCGGCGGATGAAACAAAACGCTCATTGTCAAGCGCCACGACAAAGACTCTCTGCCGAGGAGGAGAGAGAATCAAGCCTATATATACATATATGCAGCGCGAGTTTCTAAGCAGCGGAAGGAATGGGCGCAAATGCTGCTGGTGCTTCTGCTGTTACTGCTCGCATTTCAACCGCACACGTGTGTGTATGTGTGCCTATGGGTGTGTGTGTCTGTGTCTGTGCCTGTGTCTGTGTCTGTCATGGGTGTGCGCGCACCTATAGCCTCACCTCTTTCGAACCCCTTTCAATCCACGCGTCGCTCGAGCTCTCAAATTAATAATAATAATTGCTGACCTTTCAGTGCATGCTTCAATTAATTCTTTTTACAGAGAGCAAACGAACGGCTGAACCATATACCACGCCGCTGCTGCAGCCGCAGCTTTTTATGTGTACGTGCGTGCGAGGGGGGAGGGGGTGCCTCGGATGTATACCTGCATTATATTTATATTCACTTTGATATGTGCCAGCGCGCACTGTACTCCCGCGCCTGTGCGTTTCTCGTTTTCAGGCTTTAAATTTCATTTTAACAATATTAACAAGATTGCGTTTTTCAATTCAATTAAGACGCGATGTGTTCGGCGGCGCAAACCCGCGGTTATACGTTTAGAAACATGGTCTTTTGAATTTTATTAATAGAACACGCGCGCTTTTTTTTCTCTCCTCTCTCTCCTTTTTTACCCTCTCCCTCTTTCTCAGGAAGTTTAAAGCCTTTCTTTGACAAAAAAAAGGAGCGGATAAGGCTTTAAGGACTCCGTGAGTTTGAATTTTCTTATAAGGGGGTAGACGGCTCGACTAAAGCCCTAGCTAAGGCGGTTCTTATAGGTGATTTTAAGTAGCACAGGTTTGCAAGCTGGTACCGACTTCCTTTTTATTTCAATTTATTTTCGTTGAATGCCTTTTTTACTATGGGTAGCCAACTTATTCTTTCGTGTGCACATCGTATTTTTTTTGAAAATGAAGTGCCATATTTGTTACTAATGAAAAGGCTGTTTGCTTTTATTAAAAGCGTACTATCATTAACAGCGCGTATTGTTAGTTTCTATTTGAAATTTTTTTTTACAAATAAGTCATAAAAGCTATATATTTGCTTCTTTTTCATATTTTTATTATTATTTTAATTGTGATTACAATTTTGTTATTTATTCAGAATAATAAAAAAAATTTTTTGACAGAATTGCACATATCAATCTTCATTTTGCTCGCACTGAATCATGGTGATTTATACGGGACAGTTTTCTTAGTGGATTTCATACTACTCATTGCATTCGTCAATTGGTTCGTCCTTCTTCTTGCAGTTTCATAAATTACACACTTAGCAAAAGCTGGTTCGAGCGATAGTATCGAGAACTGCCGTTGATTGTTATTCAATATGACACTAGAAATTGCATGAAAAATAAAATTCTCCTTTCTTCCGCGTTTCGTAGCCTGAAACTGTCAAGTTGATTGTATACTATTCTTCTTTCTTTTTCATTTGTCTCTTTTTCTTCTGTAACTGCGCCTCTTTCTGTACACATACATCCAAGACAGCCATAAAGTGCATTACAAAACGTCTTCTGATTAATATCCATCATCTAGGCCTACGCTTAATTATTAATTCCCAGTAATAAACTACAAAAAATATAATACGTTAATTAAATTTATATACATGTGTAACGGAGATTTTCTGGTTTAACCATAACCGTTTTACCAATGTCAATTTTACAAAGTAATCATATTATTTTGGACTCTAAATCTATTGAAGTTTCTCGAACTTTGATTCGTTTTGTTCCAGTGAAACGAAAATCAGCCAACTTTTGTTTTTCTCTTTGTTTCCATCTCTTTTGAAAATCTAGTGCATGTAAATAAACGCGCAAATACTACTTTATTTAGTTCAAACTGAAACTACAACATTCAGAGCGATACTGAGCCATGAGCCAAGAGAGAAAGTTTTCTTTTGCAGAATAGAAATCGATCCTTTATGTTTTGATGCAACCCTTTTTTAAAGGAAGACCTATAAAGAATAAGGGCTACACGAAACTTTGGTGAAATGCATCTGCCGAGGCAATATATGCCGTTATCCACTCCTCATTAAGAATAAAGCATAGTTTAAAAATAAACAATATAATGTTATACTAATTATAGATACTTTGTGTTCAAGTATAAATTTTCTAATCCTATTTACATTATTTATTTTGCTCGTAGATAATTGTATGCGTTTAAAAGAAAATTATAGGTAATCGCTTTCTTCGTTCGTGATGTATATGATGATAACATGCAAATTAATTCAAAAATATGCACTTCCGTCCGTGCTGAAAAACAGTTTCAAAGTTTAGGAGGTTCCATGTTACAAGATAAACCAGTCATTTTTTAATTATTTATAAATAATATTGTAATTTTTTAAAATAAGAATAAAAAAGGTTGGATGGATTCGCAACTCGCACCGTTAACATGCAGCGAAGAATAATTATTTTACACATTTTGATTTTATATAATTATATTTAATTAATTGAATTTTATTATTATATTTTCAAACTATATGAGCGTCTACCATTAAAATTGAAATTACGTGCTCGACTTCAAAAGCACTGGAAAAATTCCAAATTGTTTTTGTAGTACTTAAAAAGCACAGTGCAAACTCATTAAGTGTAATTAAAATCTTTTTAAAAATCTAGACTGCTATTATTCTTACGATGTGTTTCAATATCTTCTTTAGCAAAAATTAATTTACAATATTTGTAGGTCAGACTAATTAAATTTAATGAATTCATTAATCAAAAACTGAGATTTGGCAGTCGTGTGGCAATCAAATTCGTCAATTATCCACATCTTGAATATACGTAAGCGTTTAAGCGCCAAATTAGTAACGAAAAAAGAAACGACAGCATTCAAAATACGGGGAAAAATCAACAGAGCGGGGACTAGCTTAAAGAGGATAAAAGAAAAGAAAGAGTCGCTCACCCTCTCACTCTTTTTTTCTTCTCCACGGATGGCAAAGTTTTCTTTTCAAAAAGTACACATGCCCGCAAAGCGAAAGAGAGAGAGAGAGAGAGAGAGAGTGAGAAAAGCGCCAAAGAAGAATAAAAGGCTGACGTGAAGAGTAGCGGTGTGCGGGAAGGGAAGGCGAGCGTAAAAGAAAGGAAGCGAGAAAGGGCTAAGAGAGAGAAAGAGAAGGGAGAGAGAAAAGAAGAGAAGAGTGGTAAGAAACGCGCGGGGGAAGCCGCAATCGTGGAAACTCGCCGAGACATCTGGGTCATCGTATCGAACTTCTGGAAAAGATTGGCCTCGAGCCCAGACTCTTCTTCCTTCTCTCTCTCTCTCTCTCTCTCTCTCTCTCTCTCTCTCCAAAGTCCAACAGATTAATTGACTTCGACACGCGAATTTTCTCCTGCGCGGTGCGCGCCCCCAAGGAAAATGAAAAAAGTTAAATAAAAATCGACACTTTATCGTTTGAACGCGAGCGGCCTTGCCGATTCTTTCAGCGTAAATCATTTTTCCCCGAGAGAGGGAAACAGAGAGAGGGAAGGAGACAGAGAGAGAGAGAGAGTGAGAGAGTAGAGAGTCGAAAGAGAAGAAGCGAGAGACACTGGGCTGCCAGACGATCCTTAATAAATTTAATGGCGAATCGCCGGCCTGTAACAGTAAAAATTCGTGACATACGACTTGGTCCCGGTCCCCGCACCGACTTGCACGTACTGCGGCTATAGGCACGGAACCCCCTGTAATGAGTAAAGTTCAGGATTTCGTAGTTTCGAAGCAAAAATCCTTGGCTTGAATTAAATTTACAATATTACTAGTGGCTTCGGATTAAACTGTGTGCATTAATCAATTAAAATTATTTTATTGTTGAATGGCCTTTTGTCACAGCGTAGGATGCAAATGAATACATTAAAATTGTTTACACATATATACATGAATATTTGAACAAATGCAGAAAATTGGAAAATTATTGTTCAGATATAACAATATATGGGACAAGTCATGTTGTAAAATATTAATCATGTATCTGAATGGCACGTATGAATTTAATTTCATTCACAAAAAATGCATTGTGTGTGTGGCGCTTTTCATAACATTATTCCGCAACGACAGCTTTTCTGTAAAATTTACTGAAAGCGTCGACCTAAAAGTTTAATATACGCTTTCAATTTAACGTTTTATAATTTAACGCGGAAATATAATAATAATGTAAAGTATCACACGATTATTTCATGTATTTCAACGTTGAAATATGCGTGGAAATGAATGTATGACTGTTCTAAACGTACATTCGTTGTGACCCGACTGTTTTAACGCTACATACACGTAACTATTTCTGTACTATTTTCCACTCTTCTCTGAAAACCTTCATTTTATCAAATAATTAGGATGTTCAATTTCACCCGCAATGTTCATTACTCCCCGTTTTCTCCTACGGACGCACCACACATATCCATAGAGAGCAGTTGGGTCGTATCGGCTCTTTTGAAGGTCCTAAAAGAGACGAGAGAAAGAGAGAGAGAGAGAACGGGTGAGTGAAGGGGACAGTGCAGGAAGAGAGTCCGAGAGGGAACAGTTATTACCGCGGCAATTTCGTTTCAATCTCAGCCGTACGAGAAGAGCCTATAGTCTGCGAAGAGCGGGCGAGCCAATTTTTCGTGATTTCGGGAGCTTGGAGCCCCAAAAGAGAGAGAGAGAGAGGGAGAGAGTGACAGGATGTAGCTCGCGAAAGGTGTAGTATATATAGAGAGAGATAAAAAGAGGGAGAGAGCTAAGGCAGTCCGCCGAAACCTCGGGAGAGCTCGCGTCTGGAATGCAAGTAGAGAGGAGCTGGCGCAGGGAGCAAAAAAGCAAAGAGAGAGAGAGAGAGGGAGAGCGAGCGATTTTTGCCTTTGTTTCCCGCGCTCAGTCACTCGCCGTCGGCGACGCGCCGCCGCCAAGGTCAACACTCACACACGCGCACATGCCCTCCACGAACAGCAGCAACAGCGCGGCAATACAACGACGGCGGCCGCTACGCGCGGGCCTTTACTTCTATTTTTGATGAGTCAACTGCTCTCTCTCTCTCTCTCTCTCTTTCTCTCGTCTAGTTCGCGCGTATATGTGTGTGTGTGTGTGTGTGTGTCTCGAAGTCCTCTACTCCTCTCTCCGCTCCTCTGTCCAAGTCGCTTTAATAGCAGCGCCCATTTTCCTTTTTTTTGTCGCGTCTGCGTACGCCGACGTGATTAAGGGCGAGATAAATAATTTGGCTGGGGCTATTCGCGGAGGTTCTCTCTCTCTCTCTCTCTCTCTCTCTCTCTCTTCTTTTTTCCAAGCGCGAGAGAGTTAAAAATCAGACACACTGACGTGTGTGTGTGAGACCCACGTGCCAAAATTGAATAACGTTGTGCTTTTACTCTCTCTCTCTCTCTCTCTCTCTCTTGGTGCGGGGCGCGGGAGAGATCGCATTACCGGCCGAGCGTTGCTTAAATAACGCTAATCCAGTGCAGCGAGCAGCTCCGGCAGTGTAAACGTTGGATTACTTGATCTCTCGTACAGCGGCTATACGGTGTCCGCGACTCGTATTTCCGCTCGCTCGCCTCTTTTTATTGTACGCGGGGCAACTCGACCGACACCTGCAAACTCTCTATATGTGTCTGTGTGTACGTGTACTTTTCACGTATTATCCTTTTCGTTAAATTATACATTACGCTCTCTCTCTCTCTCTCTCTCTCTCTCTCTCTCTCTCTCTCTCTCTCTCTCTCTCTCTCTCTCTCTCTCTCTCTC
>UELV01179690.1:0-16462 GCA_900490015.1 Megastigmus stigmatizans
CAATACTACCGTATAAGTGTATTGAGTTTCACACCCGCAGGGTTAAAAAATAGTATACGCTACACGGGCGCAAGGTATTTCTCACCCTCGTCTTTTTGCCACCCTCGCTTCGCTCGGGTGGCAAATTCGACTCGGGCGGGAATCACCTATTTTGCGCCCTAGTAGCGTAATGTACTATTTTAGCCCTTTTTAAAAACGGGGTTTTTCAAAATTATTGTGAACATGCAAAGTGAAAGTAGAAAGAAGGAGCTTCAATTTAAGATTTGTATATAGCGTATAAAAATATTGATTTTTCATAAGTTAGTGAAAATTGAAAATGGTTGCAAAATTAATGCCAAAAAGTCTATCAATCAATATCATTTATTTCTTATCAGTTTTTGGGCTCATTTTTTACTTATTTTCAATCTTGTATAACTTTGTAAAAAATCAACATTTTTATACGCTACAGGTCTTAAATTAAAGCTCCTTCTTTCTACTTTTACTTTGCATATACAAAATAGTACAAAATGAGTCATAAGCTGAGTTATGAACAGTATTAGAAACATGGATGTTTATTCAAAATAGGAGTGTAGTTGCTCATAACTTCGGAAAATTCGAATTTTAGACCGTAGTGCTTTGGCTTTTTTCATAATTTGGTGTCAGAACGCATATTTCATAGTTTTAGCCAAATCCATGATTCAAAGAGGGGCCTTCTCCTAGTAAGTGCTTTGCAAATTAATTCTAAGTTAAGTTTTCTGGAAAAAAAAAACTTTAGTCATATTGAATCTTTTTTCGTCATGGTACAGGAACATATTCTATATTTCGGCTCCGAGAATCGGTAGCGAATTTGAAGTCGCAATTATCGCCTAGTGTTTCAAAGTATAATAAAATTGATAACCAAAACATACGGAATTGTTCCCTCGTCAAAGAAGACAATCTTCTTTTTTGATTTTACATTTCTAAATTATAAAATAATTACTTCGAAAATATGAAAATAAAAACGATGAACCTTGAATTAACTATTTGCTAATTAACTATTTATTTAATTCATGATCTCTCAATTTTTTTATTGTCTACATTCATAAAATTTTTAACTGTTATTGCCTGTTTGTTTTTATTGTCATTTAAACATTTTTTACGTTTAAAACTTTTTAAAAAGTTTCTTGCAAAAAAACGTATATAATCACCTGATAAAATGGATGCAATGGCTGCTATTATGAAGGAGAAGACGACGCCGGGCCCGGCGACGCTCCGCGCCACCATCCCCGCAACGAGATACATCCCTGTCCCAACGCATGATCCCACACCAAGGGAGGTCAGGTCCAGAGTGGTCAGGCACTTCTACAGTGACAAAAATCGAAAACTTGACAGAGATACAATTCTCACCAACTCTCAAAATATACAATTTTTCTATGATTATTTTGAATCATGGTTTGTTTTAAATAATTAATTATCGTAATTATCGGTGATGTAAGTTTAAAATTATTTTGCTTACTAGATCATTTTTTAGTACTATAGTAATAAAGGGAATCAGTAACATAAAAATAGGAATGATAAATTATATATGGATATGATAATTAAAATATCGAAGTAAGAGGCAAATACAATATTTGCACATTGTCTAATTTAGTAATCATCGAAAGTAAGGTAACGCATCATTTGGTTGAGTGCTAGTAAAGAAAAAATTGTAATTACAACGTTTCATGGTAAAGACTGCAATTACAAAGTTATCAAATTTTAATATCATAAAGAAGTATCTTAAAAAAGTCGAATTTTCGGGCCACTTGTGCCCCTAATTCAAGTCTAGGAGACATCTACGAACTTCGAGTAATATAAAAATCATAACTATTTATTCCGGGGATCTGGAAAATACTCAAGTTTTCATAAGATCATAAATTATGAAAATGATCACTTAAGGGGCGAATTTCTAAACTTCATAAAATTGTCTGAGAATGTGATATATTATATGTTGGATCAATTGATCGCCAATAATAAATTATTTATTTAATTATTATGAAAAGGTTTAAAAAAAAAATTCTATTCAATTTGTAGTGTAAGCACGGAGAAACATTCGTGGCAACGGTTGCCCTAGTCGGAGCAATGGTTGCGCTATATGTACGGGCTGCCATTGTACCGCCATTTTAAACCTGCGCCGCTCTCCTTTCGAAGTATTGGTTCACCCACGTAAACAACCGCTCCTCCTACGGCAGTCTGTTAGACTGCAGGGAAAATGGTAATCCCTACGCAGGGCGAGCCGTTGCTCGAAAACTGGGAATGGCTATCTTGCATGGCGGGAATACCACTATTCCCATGTAAAGCAGCCGCTGCTCCAAATGTTTTTCCGTGAGGTAATCAATATTCTTCCAAATGTATAATACATCTCAAGTTGTATGCAAAAAATTAACAATGTAATCAATTTTTGCTTCATCCAAAACAAAGCTTTGTGATGGCGAAAAAAAATTATTTATTGTCTAATATATGCAAGGTTTAAGCGTGAAAAACTAAGGTTAAAAGAATGCGAAGGCTGTCTATTTTACCGACATTAATTTTTAATCTTTATAATTTAAGAAATTAACCGATTGACTTGAAATTTTAGAAAATGAACAACAAAAAACTAATAATTTATAGGCCTGAAGAAGGCAACTTAATTTGCCGAAACGTTATCATAAAAATCAAATAAATGAATCATTATTCATAATCAACCTATCCTATATATTAATCGAAATCAGTGATAAAAACAACAGAAGTACATATATATGTTATAGTTCGCGAGATTTTGATGAAAGGTCGTAAAGAACACGAAGTTCAAAAATGCACAGTTTTCAAGTTATGAGACACAAAAGACTTAATTTTGTTGCATCAGTGTGTGAAACCTCAAATATTAAATACCCTGTATTCCGAAAATTTTGCATTTTGGTACTTTGCGCCCTTTAGACCTTTTTTAGAAAGTAATGCGAACTGTAAATAGTTCGCATATATATATCAAATCACATATATCATATCATTTTCATCTAATTTTATGGAGCTCAGAACTCCACCCTTTATGAGATTGCTTGGGTAACTCACAAACTTTAAAGAACTTCATATACTTCCCTACATTTTTAGAATAAAAAATTATCATTTTCATATTATCTGAGGTTCATAGAGGCCTCCGAAGCTTGAATTTGTGATTCCGCATATAAGCAAAAAATACGACTTTTTAACATCCTTCTTTTGAAATAATCACCTTATTTTCAATAGGATTACAACTATTATCGTTTTGTAGCCAGTACTTGTTTTAAGTGTCTAAAGCGACAGAACCTACTTGAACTAAGCCTCACTTGATGCCTATGAGGATGAAGATACGACAGATGCATCAGTATTGATTTTGTGTTAATATAATCTTGTGAAAAAATAAGTAATTATAATATGGTAGTTGTAATAAGCTTTAGATAATTGTGACAAATGAAAGATCAGAGCTCTGTATGCCAAAGTGTAAAAATAGAATTAATGAAAATCATTCTTCTCTATTTATGAATATTTTTATAACAAATGGGGATATCAATATTCATTACTACATTACCGACATCCTTACTTTTCATTATTAGGGCCAGCTTTTTGATGAAAAGTTCTCAAATTGCCTCTGTTCCTTATTGATCGAGCAACAAATTGAATAAATAGTTGCAGAGGCATTATTCATTTATAAGTAGACCCAACATGCTCAGGTGAACTACCCCCTCCCTAAGTGACCACTAAAGTAACCATGCCGGCCCTGTAAAGGTTAAAGTTGTATTATAGTAATCTATTATGGTTAAGGATTTCTTAAACGTATTAAACCCCGTAACTCTATAATCTTATAACCTGGGGCTCAATAACCAAGCAACAGAGTAATGAATACAGTCAATTTGTATCATAGCAAGCATAGGATTTTTTAAACCCATAACATTAAACCTTATAGCTCTATAACCTGGCATTTTTATTGCCGTTTTTAGGTAAAAATTTGTTCAGGGTCGAAGGTCGGACCGTCGGTATTACGGTCACCCGATGTACATCGCGAGGAGATTGCACTATCGCGTTATCGGGTTATGGAGTTATGGGGTTACGGAGTTACGTGGTTTAATGGGTTTAAGAACTCCTTAGTCCATAACATGTTGTGATAATACAGAGTAATGTAATAATTTCTATTGCTTTATTGTTACTGAGATCCAGGTTATATGGTTATGGGGTTATATAATTCAAGTTATAAGGTTCTGGGGTTATGGGATTATGGGATTTAATGGGTTTAGAACTCCTTAGCCATAATAGGTTGCTATAATACAGATTTAATGTAATAATTTCTGTTGTTTAGTTACTAGGATTCAGGTTATATGGTTATGGGCTTATATAATTAGCGTTATGGGATTATAAGGTTATAGGATTATGAAGTTAAACGTACAAAAACATAATATAGTAAACATGGTCTCATCCCCAGACCCGAATTTTTTTTTGTGTAGCCATATTATTATTCGAATAGAGTAAGTGTGATATCTACTCTGACAGCGCTCCTAGATCATTCTTATTTTCAGCTTGATATGCACTAGTCGGTAAAACAGTAAATTAAGCTACAAAAAGTTTTTTCTACTTCGGCATTCACTTATAAGGCACTGCTCAACTTCTCATTATTTTGAATGGTAGCATTGACAGATTCAATGTCAGATTGGTAACAAAAGGGCATAATTGACAGGTACAAGGAATCACACATCGATTACCATTAGACATTCAGTCCAGATGTCAAATTTGAATCGATTCACATAATCATGGCTTTAGCAGCATTCAGAAATATAGTTCTACGTCAATTTGATGTTAAACAACTTTGACTGAAGCAATCTTTGAGATGTTGGCACGATAGTCTGACTAGCCGACAAAAGTATTGGATCAGCTCCAACTTTCAACTGCTAATCCTCTAGCTATTCCTATTGATAAACACCAAGAATTGAAACAAGTCTAGAAATTGCCTTCACATTAATAAGGGGAGCCCACGACCTCCGGGATAGCAATTTTGTTGAAACTTTGAAAAGTTGCTTCTGGTACGTGAAAATAAAGTTTAAAACCAATTTTTGCGACCAATGGGCACAATTCGACAAGATGATCGCTATTTTAAACAGAAAGGTAAACATTTATTAAGTGGTTTCAGGCTTTATAACTTGGTAACAAACGAAAATAAAACTATTTCTAAAATAAAATAAATAAAATAAAATGAAATGTAAAAATTGTTTATGAATCTCAAATAAAAATTAAGAATGTAAACTTCAATTTGAGAAGTTATGCATGTGAATAGCTCAATTCATTCAAAGGTAATGAGCGTTGTAAATTTAGATACTATTTTCCAGTTTTAATTGATATAAAAATAATGCAGAATTTTAAGTGTGAAATTGTGTCTAATATTAAACGCTTATATGAGTAGAGCTGTTAATTTTTACAACCTCTCAAATCGAAGGTCGCATTCTCAATTTTCATTTGTGATTTTGAGACATTTAATATTTTATATAGTCATCGAGCTATAAAGAATAAAACAACTATGAATTTTTGCTTATTTGGCTTGAATAGTGGTTATCCTGAAAGATTGGGCCCATTGGACGCATACATTGATTCTAAACTTCGTTTTTAGGTATCAGTAACTGTTTCAAAAAGTTTTAGAAAAATCTTTGTTCCGCATGCGGTTAAAAGAATTTTGAATATATAAAAGGAAGTGTAGATTATGGCTTGATATACCAAACCGGTTCCAATCCCAATTTATTAGCTTTCAGTGATGCTAAAATTTGACTCTACCAAATTAAAATAAAAATACTTAATAAAAAGTATTTGTATGTAAAATATTATATCGCTGCAATTAATAACAATCTTTCCTATATCCTTTTTATCGAAGCAATAATTTATTATATTAAGAATTATCCAACAGTCATATTGGAAATTAATACGAAATAAATGGGATATCGTTGCAGCAAAAGCACACAACGCAATAGAAAGTCTACGCGTAGAAGAGCGATGTATCTGCTACTGGCATATCGAAAAGCAATCAACCAAATCACTCATCTTCTGCTCCACTTTCTCAGATCTGAAGCGGGCGTTAAATTGCGCATGAAAACTATAAATGCGCCTTTCTTCGAAAACAAGAGACGTGTATTTGAATTGAATTATTCAACACTATTGGTTTAAACTCCATTTATATTCGGAACTTTACTACAGTTATTTATTATTTTTGCTATTTTCTAAATTCAACCTATGATTATAACTTATTGTGGACTATGATCTTTATGTGTGAAACTATATTTTTAATTTCAGATCGAATGCCCTTTTAAAAAGTATTTTTGTACCTGTAGTTTCTGCTTTGATCCTGGTTCGGAACCAGCTCTGGTTTGTTCACCTTGAAGATTTTCAATATTCTTTGTACGTATGAACTTTCCAAACAGTTCCAGGCCTTTCTCTCTATCCATGAAATCCAGCTTCATGTTGCTAAAACAGATATAAAGAATATATATTGCACCGACTTTTAAAGTTATAGTTATATATTAGTACAATATTAGTTTCATACATATTATGTATCGTTTTTTAGATGACCAGTGTAATTTAATGAATCTCTAGCTTTTGCAAAGTTCTCGAAAGAGAACACAATTCGGTTTCACAATCATTATATTTAAGAACATCCTAATTATTCTGTATTTATGTAATTACCGAATCTATCTCAAATCAATCGGTCAGTGTATGTCCCCATCCCCGATCTCATTGTGATAAGCGTACCGACAGCCATTTAGCGTGAAAATGTAAACGGAAATTAGTTCATCATAGTTTCCGTGTGTGTACTTCCGTTTGCTTGTATATATTGCATATATGCATACTAATTACGCATGTATACGTCTCTATTTATAATAACTATATGCTGACGACGCGATAAGACGCTGATAAGACGCGAAAAAAAGTTTAGTATTTTATTTTATTTCATTTTCTCTCCAAAGGAAAAAAACAGGAGATGTAAGAAATTCCTTGTTCCCATAGGAATAGCGCTCTTCTCCGTTTTTTGGGTAGAAGTGTCTATATTTTGTGTTATATGCGTGTGAAGTACCTTACTGCTTAGATTTAGGCTGTCGGTAGAGTAAAAATTTTTTCCCGTATGACATCCCCTTAATATAATTGATATATTGATACAGTAGAAATTTGCATTTATCTATTAGTCGCTTTTAATAACAAATTACGCAGACCCACAAAAAAAGTTTATTGCTCTGGGGATGAGACCACATTATTCCTATGTGTTTTGGCCTTCTAAACACGAATACGAAATAAAAAATATGGGTCACCATGCACAATTTCGAGATATACGAATTACAAAACGTTACAAGTTACAAAACGTTTTTCAAGAGCAAATGAATTGAACAAAGAAGTATGAATTTGAACTCGGAGACATAAAATCGTATGGAGGTGATTCAAAATGGATTTTGAAGGGTGCGTTGAGTATCTCATAAAACCACTTGCCAAATAATGAATAAAAATATTGATCTTCGTAATTTAAGATCTCTTTTTTTATTTCAGATTCGTACTGAGAAGGCAAAAATACATAGAAATAATGTGGTCTCATCCCCAGAGCAATATACTTTTTTTTGAGGGCCTGTGTTATCTTTTTACTCTTTTTTGCATGAAAAATCATCTTTTATTATCTCGATGAACAACATATCCCATAGTTAAAACTAATAGATAAACGCTCATTTCTACATTTCCGCGTCGCATTAAGTGTCTGTGGAGGTTTTTTAGTGCAAGAGACCTCGTAGTGCGAACGAGGTCCGAGAATGTGCGGGCATGATCTTTGTCCTCTAACAGGACGGTCGATGAGACTTAACCGACGTTTACTCTGCCAGCTCTCTGCTATAGCTTCGTGCAAAACCGTAGGTTCCCTGTAAAAGGGATTATTTACAAGAAATTTAGGGCCTCTCTCACGTGTGTGATAAGTGAGTGCTCTCACTATTATTTTTACTGCACTATTATCAACGTTATCATATCGGTGCTTCTCTATTTTTGTATTTATTTTATTTCATTAAATATACGATTGTTAATGTTAATATCTCTTGCATTTATTTTAGCCAAAGGACTATACGCCGTCGCTGCAGTCGTTCGAAGATTTTCCCGCGATTACTAAGCTGTCAAAACCTTGCGACTGCGATCAAGGTTTTCTTCCTAACAAATTGACCGATTCATTTGAACTTTGGGAAATAGTCGAACAATTATAGATACATTATTGGGAATCACACAAGGAATCATGAAAAACTAAGTAAATTTAATGTTATAATATACTTAAATTGTTAATTACAGTTTTATTTACAAAGTAGCGCAATTTCCGGCTGTCTAATCTAACATTTTGCACTACAACATTAAATTTACTTAAAATTAGTTTTCCAAAATTTTCTGAGTGATCCTGAATGTATTTATGATTTTCCTATAATTTTCCAAAGTTTGAGATAAATCGGTCAGTTGGTTAAGGAGAAAATCTTGACTGAATGAAGATGATAAGTAGGAATCCACCTGTCGCCATCCAACGTGCTCAACAATAATTCAACACACTAAAGTGAATTCGGATTTTCGCCAATTTCATAAGTTAACGGAGGTCCTTTGTACTAGTACATAGGTTCATTTTCCACTAGGTAAGTTGTGACCTGTTGCGCGAATGCAATTTCGCCATCGATCAACATTATTTATTTAATTTGTACCTGTACACTTGACGAATTTGATAATTCGTGTCCTTACTTGCCATTATCGATTTCTAATTATACATCTATAAATAATATGAAAAATCTTTGATTTGCTTCTTTTTTCTCAATTATAAAGTACAATTTTTCTCGCAACTCCTGCAACCCTTCATTTTTCAGATGTACGTTGTTTTTAAAACACATAATGTGAATGGAAAAACTAGTATAAGTACACTAAACGACGTTTAAATAAAAATTAAGTACAAGTTATTCAGTAGTCCTTGTATATCTATGCAACAAAAGAACGCAGAAAAATTTGGTACGAATATTTGAAATTATGAAATGATTACTACTTTATGACGATGACCTCTTAGAATAATCGTAGCTGAAGGGAGATAACTGAAATCAAGGTATTGAACTACACTAGCACTGCAACGTGAACAAACTAAATTTACTAAATGCTTATTATAATTTAATGGAAATATTGGTGCTCTTATCATAGTAAATCACCATACCATAAGTTTGAAATTTTCTAGAAATATACTTTTAAATACGTTTAATTTATTTTTAGACTACGGTGTTATTAAGGAAACATCTCTCTGATTCTTTGTTCTGCAGATAATCAGTACTTTTTCTAAACTTTTTAGTGTTATATGAGTTGAATTATAAAATGATAAAAAATAAAAAATAATAGAAGTCAAAATTCGTAGAAAATCTATGATCACCCCATCTTTTGGATACTAGTTTAAAAAATTATTCGTATAATTAGAATTACGGCTTTTAATTATCTATTATAACCAGAATTAACATCTTTTAAAGTGCAATAAGTATAATTTATTTATTTCACGTCTAATCAGGAATGTCGGCCTGATCAGGAACTACACCGTTCACGGTAAGTCTACTGTAATGGATAAAGAATGATGTTTAAAGAATGTAAATTATAATAAATTGTATCAATATGTGTGCACCGAAATCTGCAGCATATCCGAGTTTGTACATACAACTAAAGCTAGTTTAAAACCAGCAGCTTTTAAATTAACTTTTAACTTAACAGGATATATTATGGTCGGAAATACTACCTACCTTACCGGCTTTTGTACTTAACCAAATATATAAAGATAGAGATTATTTTTTGAAATAAGCTCTCTGTCAGCGCCTCGATAATGATGTAAATATTATGTGATTTCATTTTCATTAAATTCCATCCTGAATTTTGTCTTTATATATTTAGTTAGATGTCAAAACAGGTACAGTAGGAATCTTTCCAACTATAGCACATCCCCTTAAGATAACTTTTAAATTAAGAAGGTTATACCGATAACAGATGTAACATTGAGATTTTAACAAAAATTTACAGGTTCGTAAAAAAGGCCTAATAAAGTTACTGTTAAATTTTTATGAGCGTTCGTGGCCTCAGAAGCAAGAAAAAAATATTTTTATTTTACTCAATTTTAACATTGTCTATTCTGGGAAGTTATTTTTTTATCGCGATATTAAATTACCTAGCATTGAGATTTTTTCGATAAAATTTGCAGTGATAGACCAATCATTAAATAATATATAACAACTTGAAAAATGATCAATCACGGATTTGTTAAAGAGTTAGAAAATAATATTCTTATAAAAAGTTAATTTACGCGAAGATTATGTATGGTGAATTCATACCTATTTATATCGACTGCGCTTGTCAAATCCAGCGAATTTCATGCGGCATTTCCTACGTACCGGTAGAACCTCCTTAAAGAGTTCAAACTCATTGTTGGAAAAACTATTATACTGTCTCTACAAAAGTAAAATTACGTTTAGAAACTATTTTTAGTTTTTTAGATTAATATTTAGGTTTACCTTTACTTTCCGGATTGATCATTAATAAAAAATCGAACCAAGCCGCTTTAGTTTTATTTCATCATTTAATAAAGAATTATAATATTGACTAATAAAAACAATTCAACAATAACTACAGTATTGTACATTATCACATTTGATATGTTTTAGTTTATTCGCATAAGATTGTTTTCTGGTAAGATAAGTCGTATACGAATTAAGCTAACATACCTTCGCTGAGGTCGGTCAAAGCCGTTTCGTCTGTTGAAATCTTAATTGCACACTCGTCACTAGATCCTCGATTTTTTAGCTGTGATGTCCGTGTTTTTCATTGGACAAATATTTCCCTAGATCGTCACTCGTCACACTCAACTATTATACATGGACAATAACCTCAATGAGACACTTGCCCGCATATTGGGCCAAATTTTTTCATAAGGATATATATTATATACACACAGGTTTATTGTATAAAGGTTGTCTTCGATTTTCAAGCTGCCTTCAATTTTCAGCGTATGCGGTGTACGAGTACCTGTAGTACACAGCTCCCGTTCGCTTCTTCACTGTTGTAGATACAGTTTATGTGTGCGCGTACGTGTGGAAGCCCGCGCGGATAATCGATAACGCACTAAGAAATATACAATCGGCCCTCTGCTCTCTCCTTCACTTAAGCCTCACGAAATTTCATCGGATTCGATCTCCCGTTTCTTCTATTCACTCATTTACTGTCTTTTTTTCTCTCTCTTTCTCTTTTTACATTCAGTTCACTAAGCAATTGACCAACATGTAAAATTAAACTATATTGGCTCTGCATAATCAAGTTTATCACTTGATTCAATTGTTAGTCGAGCTATACAGACTCCAGGAAAAGGATATATTTATTTTGTTTTACTGAATTGCGTACGTCATGATGGTGTTGTAGGGCTGCTGTCACTATCTGTCTGTTGTTAGTTTAGATTGCTTTAATGGTTCTTGAAGCATTTTTTACGCTCTATTAAGTTTACACTTATGAGAATAAGTGATGTGCAATAGCAAGAAATACTGCTGTATTCCGTAGCTTTTTCTTGACGTTCTTATCGTACTTTGCGTCCTTGCAGTTATTGCTGCTGGCTTGAACACTGTGGGGTCGGATACTTGCACACTCGCGTATTCGTGCGTAGCATACGAAGTAATCGGATGAACACAGTTGACGATAGAAAGCGAATCGCGTTATTAAAGCAAGTTTGGGTTACCTTATTAACGAGAAGATGTGCAGCCGCCCCACGTTCACGTACTCTTATTCTGTCACTTTGTGCTTTTCTGCGGCCCTCATGGCTTGCTGCTACTCGTCTACGCCTTCAGTTCTTCGCGGCTGCTGCTGCTCGTCCTGAGGAACACACGCGCACACAGACCGTAGCAGCATGGATTTCCCCTACTTTTTCGGCGTCGGCGCCTGCGCCCTTGTTATTCCATATTCCGCATCCCCTTTATGCCTCTGTGGAAGCCAAGGCCGTACCATTATCGTACATGCGAGGTCATTTTTCTGTATATCTATATCTAGTTATTTAAGAAAAACAATTTTACATCACGAGTTACATCAATTTAAATTATCCTTTAACGCTGCGTATGCATATACATATGTATGTACGTTTTTCATTGCGTAATGGGAAGCGTTGCGGCATTTAGATAAAGTTCACTGTACCATACTCATCTTTGTAACTTTCGATTTGTCGAGTCCCCTACTGTAGAAATATCTATATTACTGAAATTAACAAAATAAAATGGAAGTATTTTAAAAGACTCTTTCTTTTTTCATTTTGGCGTTGATTTACCTTGAAACTTTGTAGGCATTGATTCAAAATGTTTAACGTCATTATTGATTATTCAACGATTGATTACAGTTGTTCTATCGAACCGCTTTTTGCGAAAGCTATATTAATTACAGATATTTATGTTACATTTGTCTGCCTATGTAAGATTTTCTAGTAATACTTCTGATGACAATTCTATCAAATATTTAACCTAAGATTTTAGATCTCTATTATCAAGTACCTTATGCAAATGTATATAAACTATCTAAGTTTTTTGTAATTAAGAATTATCTAGTTTAACTATATAAGTCTTTTTATCTTTTAAAAAAAACCACGGTAGCATCTCCATCAGAGTACCATTTTGTTTAATATTATTAAAGTAAAAGACCCAAATGTCGGACAAAACGTTATAAGACCAAAGTTCGCATAGAAATTAACCTTTAAATTTTAAAATCTGTAGAATTAATTTTGTTAATACAAGATGCGCTATAACTTATGAAGCTACCTGAAAAAAAATCATAAAATACATAAAAATATATTTTATACAGTTCAAGACAAAAAAGTAACTTTACACCTAAGCTGGGACCATAAGGTTTCTAAAGTGCACATAATGTTGGACAATCATATATATTATTTCGGACACATAAGGCGCAATATATTTTATTTTATTTTTATTTTAATTTATAATATAATTAGCAACTATAAATTAGAGAGGTTAGACCCTTTCAAAATATGCTACATTTCTAGTTTGTCCAGACCTACATACACTCTAAAAAAAGCGCGCCGAAATCAGAACAAAAATAAATTATATAATTTTTTTTGAATGATATAAATATTTATAGGTATGAATATTAAAGTTTTATCACATATAATGGTTCTGATCTCGGGAGTAGTCGACTAGATCACTGGCATCTAGTTTTGATTAGAGACTGATATAAGGCGTTGATAACCAGTGCGATTGTAGCGCTTGTGAAAAGGCGTTTGCCTTGCTTTCCCTAGTGCTGGGATTCGATTTCCCAGACATCGCTTTATTTTTCATTAATATTAGCAGTTCCGTTACATGGCCCCCAACTTTAAATTATCCACGAAATATGATTGAACGACTTGCTCTATGTGCAGTCTACTGACTGCGGAATTCAATTTATTGACTGACTGGCTTTCCAGTTTGCACCTAGGGTTCGAAACAAATTATTGAGTGGTAATACGGATTGTGGAGGGTACATGAAAAGTCAGCTACTTTAAGTGGATTACAAATCGGCTGATAATTCATTATAATAATATGCAAGTAATATATACAAATAATATAGACCGATTCCATCTCAAATCATGCAAGACGACTGCATCTATCTATCCGATTCACATCAAACTTTAATATATTATTCTTCTTGGAAAATAAGCGAATACGTATTTTTTTATTTTTCGATATCATCCAAATTGGATGTTTTATGCACTTTCCAAAAATGACTCATCAGTTTTCCATTCTCAAAAATCGAAAACTTTTTTCTTTTTTTAACCGTTCTTTTTTTTATTAGCAATTTTAATCTCTTCAGTTGAGATTATTTTGCAATAGAAAAATGAAATTACAATTAAAGATTACAATTTTTGAGGTAGGACAATAATATTTTACATATGGTGACCGTAGGATTAGAGAGTAAAATACTATGTGTCATATGGTACATACCATTTCTGTTTGTTCAAATTTTTTATGAATTTGATTCTATTTCGTCTATTTATTAACATTTTTTAATAGTTCTATAATAATTTGATAGCGTGAGTAATGTTCTTTCCATCCCATACTTTTTTATTGCTAAAAAACAAAGATGACATTGCACTTTTCATAAAAAATGAAAAACGCATTTTTCTCAAAAAGGACATCTTATGTTGGATCAATTTTGTTTATGGGTAGCTAGCCTCAATACCTATATTATATTATATATGACATTTGGAATATTTTTGTTTTTCAAGAGATATAAAATAAATTTAAAAAAATTATTTTGTATCCATAGAACCAATGAAGAACGCATGTCGCCCATTCCATATGGATTTGACGACCAAAAAATCGACATCTTCGATTTTTTCAAACTTTGGGATGTTAATCTACTTTCAATTTAATTAGACCCGTATTTTTTCATTTTTCCGAAAAAAATTATTGGATCTTTACATCTTGACAGCGTTCTGAAAATGAAAATGCATCTTTTTTCAAGTGGCCGTCATTTTGGCCCAAAACACCCTATCTTTACGTTTTTTTTCAAAATATGCAGAATTTTATCAGCATTCATCTGGTTTGTTTAAAATTCAAGTTACTTGGAAACTTTCTTAGATAAATGGGAAAAATAGAAAAAAGTCTTTTTTTTTCAAAATCGATTTTCTCAAAATCCCCACCTTCAATTTTTACCAAACTTGAATATGTTTGTCAAGGCAAAATAAACTATTTTTTTAGTTAAGTGGTAATATACCATCTTGCTCCGTTCCAGAGATACTGTCTCGTAAAGACAATGGCTATTTCAACACGTTTAAGCCACATGTGCGTTATGTATAAGCTCTTATCGTAATAATTCTTTTATAACGAGTGCGTAAAATTCGACTTTAGATGCTTGTTTAGCTTGCGTAAAGTACCCATTTTTTTCACTAGTGCCTAAAGTGGTTTATCTTACGCACTGAGTGCGTAAAGTGGTTTAATTTTTACTTGTAGTAAGTAGTTTGACTTTTATGGACTCACTTAAAAAAATATGGTTTAACACGTGTGCACGAAGTAGGTGAACTTCGCACGGATGTATTGTCGCTCGAGTGAAGCGAGCAAATGTACACCCATGCCAGAATCGCCTGCTTTATGCACTAGTATCGAAATTCAATATTTTTTTGTTTTGATTTCTTAATTTTAGTGTGTGTAGTGTAATATAGTTTTAGTAAGAGTTTTGTAAATTAAGAATTTTTTTCACATAATAGAAGCTTATATTTCCTGAATTAAGAACAGTTGTTACTTATATTATGAGTAATTATGGATATATAACTTAGAATTCGTTATAGTTTTAATGGCTAAGAAAGCCAAAACATTACTGGTGGTCGTAAATGTGCATACTTAAATCCAAATTTGTGTTCAGAATAATTGAATTTTCCCACTGCTATTATACTTGTACAAATGTACAAGCGTAGATTGCTTCACGCCTCAATATACGCATATTATATTATTACCCTCTCCACACGCGATTTTAAAGCGTGCATACGGTTTGTGGTTGACTACATGCGATGCCTCGATCTAACTCCATTCGCTTTTTTTAACACTGGATCGGCAATCTCCATTCACCTCTGACATGGCCACGCGGGTCGAGCTTCTTACAAGAATCGTAATGTTCGTTGAACATAAATATAAAGTATAGTACTCTTTTTCTAGCAGCTGGAAGAAACGTGTTATATTAATTTTCAGTAACTTTGATGCATGCATAGCTAACGGTTAGTGCTTATACAATTTTTCTTACTTTACTAAGGAAATGCACCTGTATTTGTGATTTGCATAATTTCAAGTATTTATTTAGTTATAACTAATTAATCAGAATCCGCTCGGTACAACAGTTTAGTGGTAACTGCAGGATTTTTCCACCCCCTTAATTGCAAGTATTAATTACAAAAAGATGAATATGAATGTGGGTTTTTTTTTAAATTTTCTGGAATTACTTTTTGTATAATATTATTTATGAAGCCCAGTATTTAGGCCATTTTTGCCGCTTAAAATTATTTTCATGTGTTTTCGATTTCGCTCGCGGTGAGTGGGGATTCGTCTCGCGCAACGACACCGCCGCCACAGTGAGCAAAATTAGCTTTTTTTTTTCAAAATCGTAGAACTTGCGATAGAAACGTGCTAATACAATGAGTTTTTTTGCAACTTCAACATTAAGGATTGCAGAATATAGGAAAACTATAGAGCAAGATTTATTATTATCGTATAACCTCGAAAAAATGGTGTTAAAGTGACAATTTTTGGATAAAACTTGTGTACTTGATTGCAGTACATGACTTAAAGCTATGTAGTAAATGTTTTAAGTCATTTTTTATAGATTAGGGACCGCTGAATCAGAGAACATAATTTATATTGACTAAACACATAACCTCAAATCTTAGTTATGCACTAATAATCATTAACTACATTTTTTCATATTTAATGGTTTACCATGCTTAAGTGTA
>UELV01179700.1:12892-24646 GCA_900490015.1 Megastigmus stigmatizans
TACTACTAATATTTCTAAGGTTGCCTCTGCTCCCATGTCTTTTGATACATCGAAAGTAGACGAGATTTCTGAAGGTAAAAGAAAAAAAAATATTAAGTATAATAGAAAATATTATCGCGTACATAAAGAAAAAATACTTCAAAAAAAAAGATTACGCACTCAAAAAAATAAAATCAAAATAAAACAACAAAAGAAATCGCATTATATAATCAACAAAGAAAAAATATTAGCAAAATTAAAGGAAAAATACAATGTTTTGAATGAACAAACAAAAATTGTAAAATTAAAAAATGAGGCAGCTCGAAAAATAAAAAAGAAAACTATAATTGTAAAGTATAGTACAGTAAAATTATTAAAAAATATGAAACAATATGTGAAAAGTGTCATGAAAAAATTGGATTTATCTATTTCTTTGTGTGATCGTAGAATTGAAGCTGAACTGCTAGTTTCAACTTCTATTTACGTAAGAGATGAATATATTTCGCAGGTGAAACGACATTTAAAAATATCAAAGAAAAAGATACAAATGTCTTTGACACGTATGGGGGATATGCCAATTCATGGAAATGAACAATGTGCTCTAACAGCTTTATGTGGCTTTTCGAAACATTGTTCTACTTCGGAAGCATATTTTTTAGACGCTGCATATAATTTTAAAAATTTAGACATAGTTAATCATTTTGAAAAACCAAACACGATTATACTCAATGACAAAGGACAGTCTGTAAATATTTTTCCTATTTTAGAATCATCCAAACAAAATAGAAAAATTTGGCAATGCAACGAATATTGTAAGACAGTAGATGCTGATACACTGCAAGAACTTAAATTGTTTTTGATGATTTGCTTTGTATTACTTATACCGATGCGTATCGCTTTTTGAAAAATATGGATATACGTTCAGCCAAATCTTGGAATCCAGAAAAACTAGGGCATCCAATAATGTGCTATACTCAACCTCTTTTATGTAAATCAAAATTTTTAAAATTAAACGTTTTATCTTACCACTACGGAAATTTGCGTACGATAAAACGAAGACAAATTGTGTTATAGAATTATTTCTTATCTTCTGTAAGTTCCGTCTTACAAGGTATATACATCATTTCCGAAATGTCTCGAAAACGATCAAGAAGAAATATCTCACCTCAAGTTGAAGCTGAAGTGTACACATTGGATGAAGACGAAATGGTAGCTATTCCGAATCCAGATGATTCTGGTTGCTCAGATAGAGATAATTCGGATGATGAGATATTATCAGGCGTCTCTTATGATAAAGTTTATAAGAGTTATCAAGAATACCAAGATAAATTGGAAAATGATCATCAAATCAATTGGAAGGATGGAGAAAAACAATATTGTAGCAATCTTGAAGATAAAATTCTGTTAAACGATTCTACTCAGAAAAAAATAAGAGTGAGTGAACCGGTAGAACTTTTCGAAATATTTATTCTACGGAAATGAAGCAACATATCATTGATACCAGTAAAGAAAATGATTTGCACTTGCAAATGCATGTTCTCACTACATTTGTAGCAATTCTAATGCTAAGTTCTTTCAATAAACAGAAGTCTCGAAGAGAGTACTGGTCGAAAGATTCATTTTTATCGTGTGAGGTGGTTTCTTCTACCATGAAACGAGATACTTTTAAACATATAAAATCGAAATTGAAATATTCAAAGTCTGATGATAATAATCCTAATGATAAAGGTTGGCGAGTTCGTGCATTACTTACTATGTTTCAAAACAATATTATTCATTTTGGCATCTGGAGGACTGCTCTGCCAATCAACGAAGTGATGGCCAAATCATATGCACGAACTTCACTGAAACAATTTATATGAAGGAAACCGATACGTTTTGAGATAAAATTTTAAGGGCTTCATACGGCAGATAGATATTTACTCAATTTGGATCTTTATTGTGGAAAGAATTTGAGTACTTCATTGAGTACTCGCGTTGTCATGAATTTATTGAAACCATTTTTTAAAAAGACAGCTGCAGGGAGGATTCCTGAGTTTCATTTATACTTTGATAACTATTTTACTAACTTGGATCTAATGGTATATTTATATTAACTCAGGTTGAAATACACGGGAACAATCAGAGAAAATCGAGTAACTGAAAAGAACCTCACCAGTAAAAAGTCACGTCGGGGAAGTAATGTGGCAAAACATGATAAAAACAGTGGAATAAATTATATCACTGAAATGATTCAAAACTAGTATCGATAGTCTCCACAGTTGCAGGTGTGACTCCAATTCTAGATTCAAAACGGTAGAGTACAGAAGCAAAATGAAAAATTGATATACCTTTCCCGCAAGCGTATCATTTTTATATTCGATACATGGGCGGAGTTGATTTACATGATGGACATTGTAATAATGTGATACCAAGTATCCGTTCGAAAAAGTAGAGATGGGTAGTATCCATGAGACTCATTCAAGCAATTATATATGCATGTGGGAATAGTAAAAGTAAGGTAGATACAAAAGAATTCGTGATATCGATAGCCAAAAGTTATATTCGTAAAATCCAGATGAACCGTTCTGATTACAAAACATTTCGACAAAGTAAACAGAAATACTGTTATAAATGTTCAGTGAGGACATACCTTCTTCGTGAAGGATGTGATTTATATTATTGTGGACAATGCATGAAAAAAGAACACTCGTCAATTGAGTAACAGTGAGAGGCAAGGGGACTCGCTATAATCAAGCATCGCGAACAGTGAGAGGCAAAAGGACTCACTATAATCAAACACCCCGAAAAAAAGAATTATACCACGTCCACGTGGTTGTCCCCGGTATACGCTAAGAGTAGGATCATATTGAAGCAAAAAATGTGAAAATTGGATTCGCATTCTAGAATATTGAAAATTTGATGATGGATTGGTAATCAGTGATCTCAAAAATCGCAGTATACCAATTTTCATCGAATTCCGAGATTTTGTTCTATGATGTATTACACCTCAATCGCTTGTACAATCGCACCTTCGTGCAATGCCAACTGTCCTCAGTTAGCAACGACGAGTGGGCTTACCTCTCGGCTTTAATTCAGAGGTGGCAGTAATCGGCTGCCTCTCGTAAGGTCGCTCTGAAAGGATCACGAAATTCCGAACGCGATCGGCTTCCTCAGCCTCATGCATCGGCGAGCTCATGAATCTCTGGGAGGGCGGTACTCGAACGGGCGAGAAAAAGGATGCGAAGGTCCGCAAAAGATAAGTCGAGAATTGAAAGAAACGACAATATATTATCTCACAAATAAGAAATAAAAATTCAAAACTTAAAATAGCGAACTAGCCGAGTTTGGACGCGACCACGGATAGCGACACAGCCGTTACGAACGGGTAACGAGGTTGAGTGGCGTTTAGCCTAGGGGTTTATGAGTAAAAAATAATATTTTGCGCTAAAATAAGACCCTGCAGTGAGTAGACGTGTACGTAAACGCCAAATAGTTGCTCTCTTCAAGCCAGTCTGTCACGGCATTATTCTCACCTCCGGACCATCCGACAATTATTTTTTATTCGTTTATAATATAAACTACTAGTATGCACAATTTCAGCCTTGTGACTATCACGTCAATATATTCATTTTCTTGACACGTTCAAATTGGTCTGCCAAAGGGCCACATTCAACGAATGGCAGACAATTATTTTTGTGTTTCCCATTCATTAAATTGTTTACAAAAAAAAATCAGCTTTGTATCTATCACGTGACTCTACTCATTTCTATTACATCTTTCAACCGACACCCACGTTAAACGCTCCAGCACCCGACTGGCAGACTCCGCTTACTGTTCTTAAGTACTCACACCTTCAACATTTTCAGCTTTGAAGAAATGACGTTAAAAAATGTTCACGGGCTTCCGGACTGTACAGGAAAAAATCTTTTCGGTCTTTTTTTAACCATTTCCCGTCAAGTAAGGGGGCTATTTTTTTTTAAATTAAACATCTTTTTATACTCTAAGTGATGGTACAAGTCTCTTGTACTATCAATAGGGGCCAGTCTTCTTTGTTAAAAAGAGGGTAATAAGTCCAGTTTTCGCACCGTTTTCAAGGGAGAAAAGTGGACATTTACGTTGAGAAGAGAATAAAAATTATTTTACTTTTTAAGGGGGTATATTATCCTTAAAAATTAAGAAAAAAATGAAAAATTTCCAATCAGAGAATAACTACATTTATCGTGGAAATCGCTCTTTTTGTCGTATTGTTTTTAATTAATTTAATATCTTCAGGCAGGAATCGAGAAACCTGCCGGCAAATTTTCAGGTCAGGAATATACCCTTACTGACCGGAAGAGCACCAAGAGCTAACGCAGACTGACTACGCAAAATTGTTAGCATTTACTGGTTGAGCAACGTTGCGCGAGTGTCAGGAAGTTGATTTTGCTGCGCGCATCTTATTTACTGATGTCTCGTCAGAACGAGCATTGGATGATGCAGAAGCTGAATCACGGCTTTAAGATAAACGTGTGACGTTTATAACAATCAGCTGATTGGTACAATATTTTTTGAAAACAATTTGAATGGCGTAATGTATGAAGGTTTCGTAACGAGGGTGTTGTTGCCTAGACTACAGGAACACATTCTTGAAGAAGAGAGAGATCGGATGTGGTACCACCCAGATGGGGCCCCCGCGCACACCCAACGACAATGCGTCCGAGCATTACGGCACATATTTCCTGAGCGCCTGATTCCCATTATCGCCAGATGTAACGTCATCATTGTATTATTTCGTGTAGCCTTACCTAAAGGAAAGAGTTTATTCCGTGACTCCGACGACTTCATAGGATATCGAAGAACGAATAATTCAGCAGTGCGCCACAATCACCGAGGAAATGTTCGTCAAAGTGAGGCGATCCTTCCGTAAACGAATCGATACTTGTCGACAGCGAAGGTCGACATATCGAAAATTTATTGAAAACTGCATAAATTTTTATTCATTTATACAATATTTATTACTTATTTTTTATTAAATTATTGTAACTTTTCAAATAATATAACGGTTGCTTTACGAGTCATTCCTTTATTGGTGTCAGTGTGACGGCATGTCGACGATTAGATTATCGTCTTTATAGAGTCTAAATTTTTTTTATAATTTACAATAATTTTACATAAAAAAGACTTCAATTACATTTAATCATGAGAACAAGGCTCGAAGTATAATCGTTATTGATAATAATAAATGACTCATGAAGAATTGGAGTTTACTTAATTTTTTCTTTAGAATCAATATATTAATTGCACCATCAACACAACAGCTCTATGAAACATGTATGTGAATTTGATTTTCTGTGTATATTTTTGTTTAAGGCTAATATATATTAATTATAATAAATGACTCATGAGGAACTAGAATTTACTTAATTTTTTCTATAGAATCAATATATTAATTGCACTATTGACACAACAGCTCTATAAAACATGAATATGAATTTGAATTTCTGTGTTAAGTTTGTATATTTTTGTTCGAGGCTAAAATGTAGGTTATCAATACTAATCACTTATTGTGCAGAGCACAACATTAATAGTAATACATGTTACTCGTCACAAAGGATTCGTGAGTGTCAATAGTCATCTCACTTTCAGCTCATAAAAATGACACTTATTATTAAAAACTATATCATTATTTATATAAGAATATAGAAAATTTTTCATAAAATTAAAGATAGTTTAGAGGTAATTCAATTAAATTCAATCGATTATCATGTCATGCATCTTCCTCGACCTATATACGCCTAGCGCCTAGTCTCGCGTGTACGTTGCATCTAGCGGTAAAAGTGTATTGCTAGCTGACAATACATCATCTTGCCTCACGTCGTTAGCTTCGGAGCGATATCCCGCATACGTTCGATGCGGTTTATCGTTTCGGGTTTATGCGCACACCCATGCGTAAAATCGATTAGTCCGAATCCGCGTGTTATTCTAATTCTTGAACTATGTACGGAATAATCTGGTTTTTAATTCCTATCCTAGGCTGAATGAACGTTTTATGTCTTAAGTAGACTAAGTGTTCTTTAAGTAGCGGTATATTAATAACTTGTTACAATATAATTATACTTTTTGATACGTGAACTAATTTCATTGAATATTATTGTCTTGTGTTTGATATTCATACAATTGTGACTCTATAAAGGTTTCAGGGATATTACATTTTCTCGGCAAAGCTACACTGACCAGACTTATTAATACTTTACAATATTGCATAAAAAATAAAAAGTACATCTAACTACTGCGACAGAATGAACAATCCAATGATAAAACTCATGTTTCTCATTATTCTCCTTGTAATGGAAAAGCCGCGATATCTATTCCTATACACAGATGCACATGCAGAGAAGAGCTGGAAAAAGCAATCGACGTAGCAAATACTACGTGCCTTTGGCAGTTATAATTTCCGCGATTCGTATAGAAAGACAAAACAGTCGGCGGCGCAGAGAGTCGAAGGAACGAAATAACAGAAACTGCGGAGTGTATCGAAAAATCGCGAATTGCAATAGTACATGGAGAAACTTTAGCGCAGTAGATAAGATTGTCTCTTGCCCATACAAGGATCTCCTAGCACGACTTTATACATACACACACAAATATTTTTTTTTTCGTCGATGAATCGCATGAAATCGGGCTAGTCAAAGCAGGGGCCAATACGAGAAGATCTATAGACTTGTCACCCATACAGAAATACACGCATATGTTTTACAAGATTGGTTGGACTTGTATTTTTTTAAATGCATCATCGATTACAGGTTACAAAGATCTCGAATTTTATTCTCTAGAAAGATCTAAACATATCGAAATAGCACCGGTAGAATTCAAACTCAACTCATGCAAATGGCCCAAGTTAAATTCTCGTTTCGCCAAAATCTCGAGCGAGAAACCTTGGACGAGTACAGCAAAATGGGATGAGCCGAGTGCAAGTTTGCCATCGAAATATTGTGAATGCGAATCTTTCAAACCCTGGCTCTACTGCTGACTCTCGTTCAGTGGCGGAAGAAAGGTAAACAAGTTTGTACAGAGTGGATGAAGCGGCCACGAGTCCATCGAATTACGGAGAACCGCGCACTAGATGTTGCCCTCGCGATAGAATGAATAAAATCTTTCCAATTCCAAATTGTTTACCCCCCCTCTCTCTTTCTCTCTTTCGCTCTCTCTCTCTCTCTCGCTTTCGTTTTTGTTGAAAATAACGTTCGCTATTTACGTTAATTGGCAAAGTTTTTGAGGTTTTAATTTGCCGCAGCTGTAACTTATTGGTTCATGGAAAATTACAGAAGTGCTGAGTAAATAGTCAACGCTGAATAAAGATTGGTTTTGAACCTATTCTTAAAAAATGTGGTTTTTGTTCCTACAATATCGTTCATGGCGAACTAAAGTGTCGCATGGAAAAGACTGAGCAGAGAAAATCGTTGTTAAACTTTATAGTTTTTAAGAGCAAAAACTATAAGGCAATAATTAACAATGCTGCGAACTTTTGTAGAAATACAACACATAGTTTCTAAATTCATTTTCTTAAAAAAAAAAGAAAAAAAAAACCGAAACATTCAACTCTACTGCACACTCGTGATCATTTACAACAAGGCAGAATCATTTATTTGTGCGTAACGAAAACGCGAAAATCCTTGAAGCAACCGCAAACACGGAAAATCAGAACATAAAAAAAAACGTCGAATCGACGAAAAACTAGAGATCTAAATAGCAGCAACTGCAGCAGCAGTAGCAGCCCGAACACTGATGCGGGAGACAGGAGTACATCAAGAAACAGCGGTGCGGCAGCTAATTAACACGAAGGCGTTAATTAATATTAGTCGCGTGTGAATCGTATACATATATACTTAAAGTGTAGACGCGCGAGCGTGATAACCGTTTCAATTGCAGCACACACTGGTATATGCACTGTCCGGGGTAAGAGATAGTCTCGAGGCTCTCTTGCAAGGATCCCCGCGGCGACGTCGACATCCTTGCGAGAGATGTGCTTGCGCGCGGCGCGCTACTGCACTAGAACATACAATGCTATTAAAGCTGGGGCTTCCTAATCAACTTAAAACCCGTGTGCCAGCCGCGGACTTAGATTACCGAAGGAATTTGAGTTTACAGTTTGTGCGGATGACGTGCTTGTTTTGTGGCGAATTGCTTGATTTTCGTTCGATGATGGTGTTTCGTGAAGAATTTTAATGGATGCAGTGCTATATTGGGTGGATGATCGATGAAATTAGGTTGTCCATAAAGGATGTTATTAATATTATTCATGATATACTGTGTCGGCACGTGATTACAGTAAATATAATATTATAGTATGCTTATACTATGCATGTAATTAGTCATGTAATAAAGGTGATTATTATCATTATAAACTTCGAATTAGAAAATGTCATGCATTTTTTATTGAAAATCATAGTATTTTATTAGAGATTTGTCTCAAGGTTCCTTTTTTAATGATTAAGGTAATTTAGTATTTTTCTAACTTTTAACTCCGGAGCATCATTATAGACATTATATCCTCAAGCATTTATTAAAATAAATGTCTTTTTTTAAATATTAAAATGCAAAAAAATTCGACTTTTTCAATTTTTTAATCAACCGTTACGTCATCCACGTTCCCCAAATTAGTTTTCAATTCAACAGTTCAAGATTCCACCCAAGCATCAGGTATATACAAAGAAAAAATAAGAATAGGGACCCGGAAACTTTGTGATTCGTAAACCATAATCTTCCTAACAGCAAAGTCTCCGCAGACTTTCGATTCCGCTTCGTAAAGCGCAAAAGCACTCAAGAGCTTACAGAGTGAAACGAGCAAACTCTCCTTTTTACTTCCCCTCTCTATCCGCTCCCTATTTCAATCGAACTGCCGCATACACCGAGATAAAGGATGCAATCTCCTCGTCGGCCAGTGCTAATTCGAATCACAATATTATCCTCCGCGCGATGCAATCTCTTCTTTCCCACGGTTTCCCTTCTTCTTTCGTGACATAATCGAAGACGGTAACGTAACGCCGAGAGACGGATTGTATATCGAGGACAATAAAGCGTCTCATTGGTAAAGAGGCGCTGGGGACTTCTCTCTCTCTCTCTCTCTCTCTCCTGCTTTTTTTATCCTCGTTTTATTTTTTCGGTACTTTTCAACTGAGTTCCTGTCGAAAGTTGTTCGTCTTTAGAATGCGCCAAGTCGGTAGAATACGGAAGACTGAGGCAATTTGGTTGCTGGATATTTAGAATGTATAATTCTAATTTCTGTTTTGTCATCAAAAAAAGAAAACCAGCCAAACAAAATACATCAAGTATATACAACATATACACTCTTATTTAATGTTAATAAATGCCAGACCATACTGTTAAAACTTACTGTTCATGTTTATATAATATGCATTACCGTCGCCACAGCTCCATCTGAAAACGGAATTTTTTCTTTTGCTTGTCGTACAAATAACATTCTCATAAAAACGTACTAATACTTTTTGGCCTTTACGTTAATTTAAATCCTCTTAAGAAGTAACTTATTTTAATTATACGCTCAAGTATAAAGAACTATTGTTGGTAATATCACGATGTATTTTTTTACAAAAGAGATCAGATTTTTTTTTACCATTGACAAAGATTTTTTTCTTGGATCGTGTGCTCCTAGTGATCCTATGTGATAATGCTTGCATTTTTCGGATAAATCGCAAGAGTAGCAGCTGAGTTGATTAAAATCTATAAGATCAGGCTTAGATCGTATACACGTCCATTGATGCACGTGGTACCTTTAAAAACAATTAGTTTTTCTGATGGTACCATTTTATCTATTTCGGTTATATCTTCTGCATTGATAATTGTGCACCAAACGTCAATACTATACTCTTTCAGCGTCTGTACTAAAGTTCTCAACGTATGAACATCTTTACCTCTAGCTACCACGCTATCCGCAGTTCTTTTAACAACAGCCCTCACACCATCAGCAGCATTTTTCCCATGACCACTTTCAGCAAAATTATATACAATACTGTTAATATTTTCATAATTTTTTAAGATAAATTTTCTTAGAAGAAAAAACATTAATTTCGAACGATATTGGCTGGTCGGGCCATCACTATAAATGTGTAATGTATCAATATCGGGATATTTTTCAAAAATCATGTTCAATACAGGTTTCAAATGCGCTATTATTGCAGGCGGATCATGTCTTACATCTGAAGAAAAAGTGCAGAATGATTTGTGAGCATCGTGAGTGTAATATACTCCTATATGCAGTGAAACAATTTCTCTCGATGCTCCAAAGTGAACCGCCTGAGGTTCTGCACCATGTTTACATTCGTAGTTTTGACTAAAATCAATATTCAAAAGTAAATCTTTTTTTGTTAATGATTTTTTTAAATTTGTTATTTGATTTTGTTGATGTGCAATGTGGTAAATATGACTCATGAATGGTGTTAATTCGTCCATCAAAATTTTTTTCAAAGAGCCTACAGTCGTCTGTATAGAGTTTTTAACAATTCGACAAACTTGAATTTCTTTTTTTGTTTTTATAGAAACTCTTTTCTCTTTAACAATTTGCCAATTGTAATAATTAACCACCTCAGAATCCTGAACTTCGTTAAATTGCAATGTTTTATTTTTGCATTGCACGCATATTCGCATCATACACTTCTCATTGGTTCGGTCACATACAATTGACGATAAGAGCTGTGATGAGGAATTAAAGTTTATAACCTTTTTAATGTGTAAAGCCTCGGTAATATGGCGCATCTTCTCATGTTTGATGCATAAACATGTATCTCTCGCACTGACAATTGGATCTACAACCCAAAATGGGCGCAATTTCACAAATTGACTATAACTTATTTTAATGTTTGAATATTGCTTCTTAAAAAGTTCATATAAGTTCTTCAAACTGTCGTTCTGGTACATTTTTTGTTTTTTAACTTTCAAACGTGTTATTGTGTCCTTTTTACCAGGACACAAACGACTATTGTTCTCATAAATATCTTTGACTTTGTTTTCAATAAATATTTGAGAATGACTTTTTGATTTTTTAAGTTGACCCAAAAGTTTAGTACTATGAATATTTCTACTTCGAAAAGGTGCTATAAATTTTTTACACATACTCACCATACGATATTTTTTAACTACTGAACCACAAATAAATCTTTGTATAACAACAGCATTTTTATGATTTTTACAATTTACAACCGTTGAACGAAGTTGAGCCTGAAGTACTTCACTAAAAAGCAGCTTACGTTTTATTTCGTCACTGACGTCTTTCCAATGAACCATTTGTGCCACGATATTCCGAATTTGATCTTGTGGTTTGTCTTTTTTTAGTCTACAAATTTGAACTCTTGACCTATTCAATATTTTATGGAGCAATTTGTTTTCTTCTCGTAACTTAGATAACTCTTTATAACACTTCGCTTTAGATCTTGTAACTTTTTTTTCCCTAGTTTTGCTTGTATTGTTGATCCATTGGTTTTTAGAACTTCAGAATTAGAAATTTTTTTTCTCTCGCGAAACGCTGCAGCACTTTTACGATTTTTTCCCCTGATTATAAATTTTTCTGTTTCACTCATCTCCGCAATACACTTTAGTTTCCTTTATACTTTTCTTCTTGTATACTTTTGTGTTTACGTTTGTGTAATGTGTTTACTTGAAAACTCTTCGTGAATATATTATAACGAATTCGCGATTGAATCGAGGATTCAATCATTAATTCGATTGTACGCTCGATCCGACGGCGCGCAAGCACCGAGGATGATGAGCAGGGCAGCGAGCGTAGCACGTGTCGCGAGT
>UELV01179710.1:3576-22331 GCA_900490015.1 Megastigmus stigmatizans
CTCTCTCTCTCTCTCTCTCGCTCTCTCGCTGCAGTGTGTGCACCTCGCTACTCGTATTTCTCATTTTTCTCTTAAACGCTACGTACATGCACGCTGCGCTTATTGCTCGCTTATTGCTCCTTTTTCTCTCTCTCTCTCTCTCTCTCTCTCTCTCTCTCTCTCTTTCCCTCGTCTTCTTTTTATTTCGGCCCGCGCATTACGTGCTGTACGTGTGGAAAAGGGATAAGACGTAGTTCCCTATACCTTCGGAAAGTTTTCCGTTCCGCATGTGTCTGCTGCTGCTGCGAGTAGCTCTCTAAGCTTTTTCTCTCTTTCTCTCTGCTCTGCCAGAAATTACGCGAACGTTTTCTCTCGCGCGCGCAGTCTCGCACACAAAAACCGCTGCGCGCGAACCACACGTGTGTGTGTGTGTGTGTATGTGCTATATGTATAGTCTCGTACAGTCGGGCTCTTTCCGTATATATACACGTTCCAAGGTATATACAGCGTCCGCAGACTGAATATTTTAGAGTGAATTTTGCTCTGGATACGTATAGCCACGTGTAATGGACTTTTATGAGAATAAAAATGATGCTCATTGCAGGTTTAAATGTATCTCTCTCTCTCTCTCTCTCTCCCTGTTTCTCTTTCGCTAGAGCGTGCGGTGAGCTGCTACAGCTGCATTCCACCGGGGAAATGTATATAACCAGGCCTTTTTAATTGCGGTTGTTAGCCGTGTTTATTTTAGCATTATTTCAAATCAGTGCAGTCTTTTTTACCTTCCGTCCCGACTCTCTTTTTGCAATAATGGAAAAGTCGGTTTATATACGCTGCGTGTATATGTGGCAGTAAAATAATTTCGTTCGATGGAAAAAGTTAAATGCTATTACAGTACAAAGTTTTCGTGATTTCAAATAAATTGTACTACTCAACTATACACTGCGGGTATTAGGGAAAATTGCGTCAGACGTAACCATATTTTAAATTATTTCAACCCTACATGCACACATTGATCAATAAAATTATCATTGATTTGAGATGAAATTCCAAATTTCAGAACAACAGCTGCAAAGAATGTTTTGTAGAAAAAAGCATACATGCGCATACTGCTCAGAGTGCAGACGCGAAGCTAAAGGCCCGAAAGAGCCGCTCTGACGCGCGCATGTGCCTCCTCTTCATATATGTATATGCATATATACATATATACACACACACATATATATGTATATATATATATACACACACAAAGTCAATGGAAATTACCGCCTCGGTAAATTGAGTCCAACTTGAGCTAACTACGCGTTCCCTATGGCTATTCACAAATTGTCACTCGATTAGCTGGCTCGCCGCTACGGTCAGCTCTTCCCTACTCATACACAGGCAGGCTCTCGCGGTTCGCGAACGAGGCAACGGGCAGCAGCGAGCGAAGCTTTCGAGGAAAACGAGGCGAGCGAGCGATTATTGGTCGTTTGACGACGACGACGACGACGACGACGACGACGACGACGAGATGCTGAGAGGCGAATTTTGGAGCATTGCAATTAGCTAAAAATGTATATACGATTGAACGGTCGTTTTTGCGCCATCAAGACGTTATACCGCGTAAGAAAGCGAGCGCGATTTTTCTCTATACCCGCAGCTGGAAATTGGATGAACTCGCGCGCCGGTCTTTTTCCTCCTACGTCGACTCCTATACCTATGAGATTACCCGCGGCTTTTTAAATGTGCCAGAGCGCATACAAACTCTTTCGCTACGGCGAGACTGCCTCGTGAGAGATGAATATTTTGTCGATGCTTAAACGGCCCTTTTTTGCACAATTAAATCCGACCGATTGCCGCGCGGTTTTACGGCACAATAAAGCACAAGTATATTTTCTAAAATTTTACATTTCCACGACTATTAATTGTTTTCTTTCTTGCTCTGGTGCGTAAAAAACGGGCAATCGTAAACGATCCGCTTATACATATCTACGTTTCCAGGACTTTTTTTTCCGACAGAGCGAGATTTCACTGCTAACTAGAAACACTCGCGCAGTTAATATGGGTTAATAATGAGTGGCCTTAATGACAAACTGTGTAGAGAGACTGAACAGTCCAAAAAGTCTGGCTTATCTTATATGTCTATTTGCCCGTTCGAACTGCCAATTGCGAAATATTAGCATATAAGAGCACTGCTGAAATACAAATTTCACAAATAAACAAAAAAAAGAAGAGTTTCGCGTCATTAGCAAAAAGTCCATTTCTCAAGCTTCGGGGAAAAAAATACGTATATTGGTTGGACTAGATGGTAAAAAAAGTGCAGAAGTTAATCGATATTATTTAAGTGTACAACGTGAGATTGACAAGCGATAAAAAGAAGCTGCACTGCAGAGAGACCCTTGACCCCCTTACAGGCCTGACTTTTGACACCGCTGCAGGCTCAGTTTTGCCGCGATTCCCGGGGATATTATAAATCGGTATACGTATATATATATATATATATATAATATGTACATCGTGCGGTATTACTCTGTTGCTCTCGCGACGGTTACCTAACTCTTGCCGCGCGATCCGACTAATATTGTGGCGATTCATTTGAAAGCCATTAAGCTTGCCCTTATTACGCGGTGAGTTGCGAAAGGGGCCCGATTTTTTTCCTTCTCCTTATCTCGAGCGACTGTGTTAAGAGCGTTTTTGTGCACAAAACTGGACGAGACAAAAAAGTAATTAATTCATAAACGCTTGTGCTGCGCCTTTTCTTTCGTGCTAAATTTTTATTTACTTTTAACGGGTGTTATACATTTTGTTTTATCCTTTTCGGGACAAACTTTATCCGACAGATTATTCATATCTCGGCGGAGTATCTTTTGTGTTAAAAGATTCGTGGAATTGAAGAATTTGAACGACAAAAAGTACCTAGTAAGAATTCTTTGAGAAATCTTTGAAAAAAATAGGGACAAGGCCGGTACAACCTGGTGTCATGGAAAAAGCCGGAAATCGAGATGTCGTGGAAAAGGAAGCCCAGGAAGCCTACGTGATTTATCGGAACGGGCCTCGACGCTTTTTCACTCGCGCAGGAAGACAACTCCGGGAAACAGATTAAACACGCCGTGAATTCCGCAAAAGTATAGCAACTCTCCTCGGCCGATGATGATAATACACCTCTCGTTGCGCTCTCCTTTCTTATTCCCCTCCTTGTCAAGCCGCCAAATGTAAAGCGATGGAAGCCGACCGAGCGCTCGGATTTATATATATGTACTTAAGCGAACGCGAGAGTTTCTCGGAATTTTTTCACGAATAGCCGTTAAGTAAGTCGATAATTACCGCTCGCACAAGGTTTTCGGAGCACCGTGTAGTAATAAAGCGAAAAAGAGAGACTCGTGTCCTCTCTCTCTCTCTCACTCTCTGTCCTCTTGAGCCGATTTTCTTTTTCTACCCCGCCGCGTGTGTAAGGCGGCGATAATTGCCCGAGCGTTTATCGGGAACGAGAGGAACTGCTCATGGAATTTAAACGTACGGACTCGCGAATTCAATTGTAATCTCGACGGGCTGACGCACACACGCGTATATATATACGTGTCAGCCGCCACGGTACTTGTATTTATTTCGTGTTTATGTTTTGCGAGTGCTATCGCACCGAGAGATTTCTAAATCTGATTTTAGCTATGCGCAGGGTCCGCGAGATACGCGATGACAACGGCGCCGATTATCTGCGGGATCGAACGATGACGAAAAGCGCTGTTATGTACTCGAGTATCGCGTTTTATTCTTTTTTTTTCTTTTACTCGGAAGGATATTAATACAATTTCCTCTGTGATAGCAGCTCTCTCGGTCGCATGATTCGATCGAATTAGAATATTTTATCGCCGGCGACACGATAGACCGCTCATTTTGGGAACGAGTGATTTATCATGTGGGACAGCGTGTAAGGCTAGTGTGCGCGAAAAGTCGGAGCACAAAAGTGCACGCGCAATTTATCATTTTCGCAAATTAATTAATGCGCTCCGCGAAACTTTTATAACAGTCCCTAAATGTCTCTTTAAGGCGCTCTCTCTCTCTCTCTCTCTCTCTCTCTCTCTCTCTCTCTCTCTCTCTCTCACGCCCAGGCCGTGCTATTTTTTTTAGTTTTTAGCCAATTGGATATTATGAAATCCATGAATAATTTTCAGACCTACATTAGCAATTCAATCTAATCGGCCGAGGCGATCGCTGCTATACACTCGAATTCGAGATTACAAAAAATAAAAAGAAAAAAAAAGTCCAAATAAGCGAACATTGTCAATTCATCGGCGAACCAGTATCCGCTTGATTTTCATGTTTTCGTACAGCAATCAAGAAAAAAAAGGAGCGCACAATTAAACCTCTCGAATGATTAAATCAATCAAACCAAGCGCTTATAGGTATACACGTGCGAGTTCAAAAATTTCGTCAATGCCACTGTGCCAAGCGATATTCGTTGTACGAATTCAAAATTCTCTGACGGCGTGCAGTAAACAAAAAGCGGCGTTTTCGCGCTCGACGGCAGAAGGTCGCGTTATATTCGGAAATTTCTGTACGGAAAGTAGGGTATAATAAACCTTTTTACGAGTCTAGTCGTCTCTCCGCAGAGAGCGAGTATTTGGGGAATTTAGCAGAACTTTCGCGCGGCGACAACTCTCCTTTCGAGTGACGAGGCCAAGAACCACGACGCGCGCTTTTTTTACGATTTCACCTCCTAGCCACAAACATTTCGAGCCGCGGCGGTGGTACAACAGAGTGAGAAAAAAGAAAAGGCAAAGAAGTGCACCAAACAACACACTCACACGTATAGGCACATGCGGCGACGACGACGACGACCGACACACGCGTTCCATGGGAATGTGCGGAGGCGCCCAAAGAGCGATAAAGAGAGAGGGGCGAAACGTCGTCGTCGTCGTCATTTTTTTTACGACGCGCACCTCGTAAAAACGTTTTTCACACTCGAGCTCGAGAAGGCTCGCTCTCGCACACCCACGGGACGAATGTAAAAAAACTGTATGCGGGGGGTGTAAGATCAGTACCTCTCATCGAGTAATCTACTTGCGAATGCTGCTGCGTCCATGGCTCTTCTTCACACGGCGCCGTATCCTCCTGCACCTATTATATCCTCCCGATCGTTCCGGATCACTCTTTCTCTCTCTCTCTCTCTCTCTCTCTCTCTCTGTGCAACAAAACACTGTCTTCCCAACTAAAAACTCTTAATCCTCACGGTTGCAACGTATGAAAAAAGCACTGTTCTCTTGACGTCTATTCTCTGTGCATGCAGTTCACCGTTCGTCGCACTTCCCGAGATCAATCATAATCACCTCATTATATAGATGTATATATAAATATATAAATATATAAATATATAAATAAAACCAACAGCACAACGATCAAGCCGCACTGTATCATGGAAATCCAGCAGTCAAAGACAGTCCGCAGCACAAAATCTCCGCCTCCCACAGAACACCGCACAGAAAATCGTTTTGACTGTTTTGAATTGTAATAAAAAAAAAGGCCTCGCGGACACTTGGCCTATAATCTCAGCGCGGTGCACAAAACTGCGACGCACTGGTGCTGCTACTGCTGCCACTGCTGGCTGCTGGCTGCTGGCTGGTGGTGGTAGGTAAGCACGCGCTCGGCGCCCGGCGCGTTCAGCTCTGATCGCTCGACTCCTGCGCGACACCAGCGAGCGGGGGCGGGATGTCTTTGGTGCGTATACGATGTGTGTGGGGGGACACGACGACGTAGGAAGGAGGATATATAGGAGGAGGGTGGTGGGGGAGTAGCGGATACACGCGCGTCCAAAGCTCTCCTCTTTGATTTCCTGCTCGGGCTCGCGATCGATCCTCTATAACAGCTCCTCCGCGACACTTTTGATTTCGGTAATCACCGCTTCTCGGTAAGTACTCGCAGCGTATGTGGTTTGAAGGGAAAAGTCGTTGGTTCGCGCCAGTCGCGATGAGTGTTGTTGTCGGTAAAAGCTCACGCGCACACACACACCCTGGACTCTGCCTCCCGAAGGATTGCGCGATTGATAACCAGAGAGGAAAGAGAGATGATAAAACGTGATAGAGAGAAACGTAAGGGGAGAGAGGCGAGACGCAACAACACACAGCTCAGTCCTTATACTGTGCGCGTGGCTCGACTGGCGCGAGATGACTGAGAGTGGCCCCCGCTCCGGCGATATGCCGGCTTCCGCGAGAGGGCGAGCGAGGCTCTTTTTTAGACCGAGACCGAGAGAGAGAGAGAGAGAGACCGAGCCGCGCGACTCCCCTTTTCGAGACGGAGTTGCGCCCCACTCCCGCTCGCTTACGCTCCGCCTCCTTTTCGTTCGTCTAGAGAGAGAGAGAGAGAGGACGACTACACGGACACGCTGCCGCTGCACAGAGGCTCTCCTTTTCTCATTTCTCCTTGTGCTTTTCTTGGGTTATACGATTCGCTCTTGCTCTGTGTGTGTCTCTCTGCTTCGCGATCTCTCCGCCGTGTACACTTTTATATGTACTTTTAACTCTGCTCGCCGCTCGCGCGCGCGCACTCACCGTTTGCCTTTTTATCCGTGTAGGCTGTTAAGGGAAAGAGGAAGAAAGAGAGCGAAAGAGAGAGAGAGAGAGAGAGAAAGATTGGTACCGCCTCGATTTCGTACCTCTTTTTTTCACCCCGACCTGGAGAAACGCGCCCGCGAGGAGAGGGGCAGAGACAGAGGAAAGGGCGAAAAAGTATATATTGTACGTGTACAGGCGCTATTCAAGATTTCGTACGGAACGGCCCCTGCTACGCGTGCGTGTACGACTGTAATTGCTTTAATGAGCGCCGAATGGTTTTGCGCGATATGTACCTTCGTCGTTGGCCGTTGATTTTTCGCCTGATGTGTGTATGTGTGTGTGCGTGCGTGTTGTAACGATTTCTGTATTTCTTCTTTTCTTTTTACACGGACGCTTTGTCGGAAACTGACGAAAGGGATTTCACGAGCTTCAGAGTTGGTGCAAAGTGATATATAATTCGTAGAAGCCTCCGAGTACTCGGTATAATTTGTTATCTGTTCCGCGCAAGATTAAGAAAGTGTATTCGTAACGCGAGACCGTAAATTGAACTATTGGAAAGTTAAGCTTTTGAAAAGTCATTGTAGAGCTTCGAGTGAACTCGGGTTACAATTCGTATATATACGCAGCGCGTATATGGTGTTGAGAAAAAAAAAATTGCTCAGACGTATAGAAACGAAATGGTGTATCGAGTAATTCTTGATAATCGCGGTGCTATGTGTTTCGTAATATCTTGCCGCTCTTGTATTTTACTCGAAAGATTCGCTTAACCTATTGTATGGAACAGTGATTACGCTGTAATTCGAAATTTGGAAATGTTGCGCAATCTCGTGTCAAGAGTGATTTTAATAGAAAATTGAAATATTGAAATAGAGATTGAAATGTCTATAGCGTTTTCTACCGCTATGTAGTGCAATGCTATGTAATGAAATTATTCTCGAATTGTTCATTATAGTCGCAAAAAACATTATAAATCCTTTATCAATAATTTAACGAAAAATCAGAAAATAATCTAAAATCGTTTTAATTATTTTCGTTTTCGTAATTTAGATTCAGAGTTTATATAAAAAAATTAGCAGCAATAAAAAGTTTTATCGCTCCCCTATGAGAAGTTTAAATTAACTAAAATCCAAGTTTTGCAATATTTGGCATAATCTAGTTATTTAATATTTTTTTTTTAATTAATTGTTTTTGTATGTGCTGTGGACTACTACACGAGTTTCATACTGTGTAATATGTTATAGAGTGATTACTAAGGAAGAAAAACTCGCGGCAACTTTTAAGGTTATCATTCTATTCTTAAAAAAGGGAAACTTAAAAAATTGGTTTATTACATGTAATTCAATTTTTTGACAACAATTAAAACTACCGTCTGCCAGAATATTTCTGTCAAAAGTTTCCATTACATATACACCCCATTGCATTATTTCTTGAAATCGATTTGTAGTTCTGTAAAAGCACGACACGCGATCCGCACGAATATCTGCGAATAAAACAATCTGAAAATCATCACTCATCCAAAATCAAGTCATGTTAAAATCCCCAAATCTAACGTCGCAATACGTATAACCAATTACCATGGCGCGCATCTCGATTCGCGTTATTTCGAGAAATGGAGGAAACCTACATCGGCGCGTGCGCCGCTGTATATATACGCAAGCAGAGGCTGTATAGAAAGCCACCAGTGGCAGCCACCTCAGCGCGCAAACTCGGCCTGTACATATATACATATACCCACAAGTTCCAACGTATAAACATCGTCCAGTTCCCTTCTATACGCGGTATGATTACACGGGCGCGTGCGCGTTGACTTGTATACGTATATATACACACGCAGACGAGGGTGGCGAGAGTCTCGGGTCTCTGCCCAGTCGCGCCTCTCCACGCAACCCCCCCGAATGTTATAAAAGCGACCACTCCCCCATCGCATCGAGTATATACATATATGTGTACGTGTGCGTCATGAAGGAGGGGATGCGCACAGGCGAGAATATACACTCGTAAAATTCAGTGTATGTACGGCTTACTTTTTCTTTCTTTTTTTGCCAGCCATGGGGTTTTAGGAGGTCAGTCGGCTGTGTGCGTTATGTTATATTATACGTATTGTGTGTGTGTGTGTGTGGAATGAACAGATGGTTGGATGATAAGATTGAGCAACATTTTCTGTCTCTCTCTCTCTCTCTCTCTCTCTCTTACTCTCACTCTGTGGCGGCGTGATTTTGAGAGCGAGTTTTTCGCTTTAGTGCAGGGGATGGGGCTGAGGATATTCGATGTATGCAGATTCGTATGTATATAAAGTAACGTGATTTCGGGGTTGCTGAGTATTTGACTGGATGCGCGTTGATTTTTGTTTGCCGCCCGCCGGCTGTGTTGAGGATTCGATGATGCTTTGATTGATTTTTGAGCGTTCCATGGGGGCGAGCCTCGAGCTCTCTGCTTCTGTTTATAGCGACTGAGACTTATGGCGATGCTGCAGCGAGGAACTTGAAAAGGGTGCGATTGTAAAGGCACGAAGGAACGATTTTATGTTTTTATTGCTCAAACGATTTCTCGAGTTTGGATAACGTAATAAATTAATTCAATAATTTAGATTATACTTAAAATTCTTGATAAATTCAAAAACATTTTTTGAATACAATTAATAATTGTCGATTGATTGATATATGCCTATTAAAAATCGATAAATTTAGCTTGAATAAGAAACTCCACTCCACAGTCGCGTTATCATTAAGCATAATTGACTTACTTAACCCATTGAAAAAAACCCCACCGCATACAAAATCAACAATGCCCATATCCATTATCCAGAAAAATATCGATTTCAAATCCCAATCGCACTCCATCATCATTTCCCTTCCGATATCGCATTCATGCCGTTTACCATTTCCGACCCCTACAATGGGCCTTCGATTCTCACATATATATATATATGTATATACATACATGGGGTCCAAAAAATCCATCCTCCATCAAGCGCGAAGTCTGACAGAAAAAAAAGTCGTGGCCTTACGCGCACCGGCGCAAATATACACCGAAACGCGATACTTTCTGCTGTATGTGCGTGTATATGCAGTGGCCCTCCAGAAAAAAGAGAGAAGCCGAGGAGGCCCTTTAAGGCCAACAACGGCGCAGACGTCTAATCTGACCTATTTTTCCTGCCTCTCTCTCTCTCTCTCTCTCTCTCTCTCTCTTTTTCTCAACCCTTTCGCGCCACGACCTCTTCTATGCCACACGTGTGGATATATACATCCCCCTTTTCGAGTGAAAAAAAAGAGGTAAGCTAACGGGTCGCGAACGATTTTTCCCACATTCTATTTTTCACGAAATTACGATGGTGCACGTCTAACCCTCTCTTCTCTCACGTGTTGCACGTATATATGTTATGTATAGTTGTGCCTCAGGAAGTGACGAAGCGAAACGGTATTTCGATCTTTTCATATAATTTTCGACGCTGGATAAAGGATTTCTATGCTCGACATTAACCCTTAAACGGTAATTCCCTACTCCTGCCCTTGAATCGAGTTACAGGCGGCGGCCCTGAGGATCTACGCTTCTCTTTCTTTCTCATTCTCATGCTCATATATATACATATATAGCTCGAGCTGGTCGCGTTTAGGAAAGTCTGATTTCTGAGGGAAACAGAGAGACGAGCGAGTCTTTGCTGGGATGCCGGTGTAAGTTATACCGTTATAAAGGTTTATTGGGATACCGGGAGATTTTTTTTCTTCCTTTTCCTGAAAAATCGCCCGGATTGGGCTTTTAACGCAGAAAGGAAATTACGTAATGTGGTATAAGGTATCGAAGCTTCGATACTTTAGCTTTGTAGCTGATTTTTTTTATAGTCCTTTTAGTTTTATGTCGACTTTTTAATTTGTTTTATTACTTTTTATTTTTTTTATTATTTAAAAATCAATTAATCGCATCATATATATTTTAGTACAATACATTTCAAAGAAAAATATAATTATTTATGCATACCTATACATTAAATTATGCTATAAAAAATATGTTACAGAATGAAAATGATTTGTGTAATAGCTTACGCTCAATTTATAAGGCACACCAGTAGCAACTATACGTTTATGTTAAAAATCCAAGTATCAACAATACATGAACGCCGGGCCTTTAATTATATCACTTAGATAATGAAATTTTCGAATCATTTATTACCTATATATATATATATCATATAAAATGCTATTTATAAAAAAGTCTGCCTTTAATAAGTGCAACTACAAAGGGTACCGGCACCAAACTCTTCAATAATCCAAATCGATAAAAATTTCACAATTCCTTCTAAAATACCTGCGGCCCGTGAGAGAATACGTAAAAGGGTCAAATAAAAATCGTGAGTATATAGCAGAGATCGAGGAGAGGGAGCGAGAGAGAAAAAAAAATGATGTAGGTAAAAAGTACACAAAATCCAGGGCTCCATAGCAGCTTACACATGCCGCGACTTCCGGCGCAGCATACGAGCAGGAATGAATTAAGCCAGCAAACGGATTGATCTAAACGGGGGGAGAGCCGCGGGGCGCATTATTACACATATGAGCGCGAGGAGGGAGATTTCGGGAAAAAAGGGTTTTCCGCCGCCGCGCGCCACACCGTTTCGTCCCAGTGTGTGAGAAACCATTAGACGCGCGGCACCCTTTAAATATCGGCTGCTGTTCTCTCCTTCTGTGCACGCACCACGGCAGCAGACCAGGGGTGAGTGCATGTGAAAAAAAAGGACTTGGCATACGTGTATACACCTTTGCCTTCGAGCAGGTACACAAGGGATATACGTCCATAGATGCTTCCTGCTCTCCTTTTTTTTCTGCAAGGAAGATTTTTTCCTCTCTATTGGCTTTACGTAAATTTGGATGACTTGGAAGTTTATACGTAATCGTGCATTCGATTCGGTGCTTGGGGTACTATGTTGGGTCTTTGTCGCCCGTGCAGGCAGGGGATGAAGCAGTGTGTCGTCTGCATTATGAATTATATTTACAATTTATGTAAAATTATTGTTTAATCAATTGCTATGTATGCTATATAGTATAAATCGAATGCAAAAACAATACAAAAGAAATTATTGATTTAAAACAAATTGTTTGCATTCATTACAATAAATTGGTTTAAAGTGCAATATTGATACAAGCATTGACTTATAAGATTTTAATTTAAAAAATTAATTTTAATGGGTTTTGAAAATATTAATAGAAATACTCATAGTAATTTACAATAAAGAAGAAACAGAGTAATCTGAACATATATAAAGTGTGTTTTAATTAATTATCACAATTTGTCATCGTCAAAAATAAACCTGACAAAAGCCAGTGACGACATGGCATCTAAAATCTGCTTCAGGAAAAGCCGTGTGAGATAACTTTTTTCATCGAGAAACGGCAGGCAGTGGCAGCTCGGGGTTAAGGATCTCTCCCTGCCAAGGTACCTCAGAAAAAAACGATCCCAAATAGGCTAATGCCCTCCTTATACTCAAAAGACCGCTACTGCTGCTGCCGCCGCTGCGGCTGCAAAGTGCCTCGAGTTTCTGGCAAAGCCGAGTCTCTTCCTCTCGCGGTGCGTTTAAAAATACATGCGCTCGGGCCCTTCCGATGGAAATATGAATTTTTTTTCCCTCTCTCTCTTTCTCCTCGGCAGCGTTTTTATCTCTCCCCCAAGCCATATGGCACGTAGGTATATCTTGTGATGCTCCGCGCGGCCGTAGAAAGCGCATGTACACATAAGCGGCGGAGAAAGAGACAAGGGCCTCGCGCGCGCGCGTCAGTGGGGGAGGAGCGGGAGAGAGAGAGAGAATAAAATAAGCCCCAGGAAAGGCTTTTACGCGCTCTGACGAAAATAAAGGAGTGGGAGTGCTTAACCGGAAACTTATGTAAATTTTTTGCTTCCTTCGTCCTTTTTTTATTATATACGCTTTGAGGCTGCTTTTTGTTTGAAGTTTCGCTGGATTGTGGCTGAGAGTTTCTTTATCTGTCGAGTCGTGAAGTAGTTGCGAGTGTTTGAAAATTTAATTAACGATGAGGTTTATTTATTACTAATTAGTTTTTTGTTTTGAATTCGCATTGATTTAGATTCGCAGTTGTTGCCAAAAGCAGCAATTTGTATATAACTTCATTTGTCATAAGCTGTATAGTGCAGTGGTAACACTTTAACTTGAAAAAAATTAGCTCGACAAATTTTAATTGATATGCCAGAAATAAACACAAGAGTCAAAACAAAACTTCAAACGTTCCAAATGCAGAGCGTACAAATCGTCATTCCGAAAGAGCGTAATAATAAAGTGATACCTCCAATTAGTTAGCACAACAAAACTCACAAAAAAAGCATTTCCCCGTCTCACGACGCGGTTCCCGAGGCAGAAAAACTCCGACAAAAAAAGCGAGAAAGAGAGAAAGAAATATCCAATTTTAAAAAGCCCCTTTTTTCACCCAACTCACACAAGCACGCACATAGACATGTGCGTCAAAGGCTTATATTCAATCTTCTGGGGTGTCTCACTCTCTCACCGTCATATTTTTAGAATATCCGAATGTGTCCCCGGAAGGTGCGGAGAGTATATATCCGCGATTCTCCTTACCTTCGCACATATACATTGTAGTCTCTCCCCGAAATATAAAAAGAGGAGAGACACGGACAAAAAAGGCGAAATAAAGGTGGAGAGCGCGAGTAAAGGGTTGTTGCTGCTCGCGCGCGGACTCTTGCTTGCGTTTTTCACGTGTGCGATCCTTTCACCTCGAAAAAATCTCGTCTCTCTCTCTCTCTGTGCCCCTTTTTCAATTCCTTCTCGACGAGAGTGGGACCCGTTGAGTCGCATCGGTACGTACATATATATATATATATACACCAGCTGCGCCCAACCAGCACTTGGTTCTGTATAGCTACGGGGGATCCCCTGACTTGTATATATATATATATATAGACTACACACACACACGTGTAGATCTTGGTCTCGGTGAATTTTCATAACGACCCAATCGATTTCTCATTTCTACGGCGTTATTAGCGAGTAAAAGGGTTGTGCTATACTAGCGATACATACTTCAAGTTGCTTTCTTTTTTTACCTTCTTTTTTCGGGACGGATGAGGGAAAGAGTTGTGCGCGCGGATTGAAAAGGAGAGAACGAACGGATCTGTATGGCCGTCAGTTTACGAGAGTTATAAGCGTTCGGGGATGAGCTTCGAGTCTCTTTTTTTCGGATTATCCTCTTGTCTCTTTCTCATCTGTGTATATATACGCGCATGACGGCTCTAAAGAGATCGAAGCATTTTGAGAGCTGCCGCATGAGCTTCATGGCGCATTATTCTTCTTTTACAAATTTATGAAGTCGGCTTTCCCGCGTGATACATACGTCGCTCACATCGGACAAAGAGCCGACGTTATACAAAAGTGATTCGGAATATCATGGGCGAAGCTTTGTGCCGATCGGCAGCGCAGTACCGCAGAACAAACAAAAAGTCCCAGCTACGAAATGTGAAATTATCATTGTCTGTAAAAATGGATGCGTGTGCGTCTGTAAAAATGAGCGGGCAAGCTTTAATTAATATATCGGACTGTGCAACGATTCAATCGTTAAGATATGTCAATTCCATTCGTTCGAACTGTCAACTATATCAAAATGCGCTGGGGGTTTTCGATAAAACAAAACTTATCGCTTTGCAAATTGGATATCTCGTTAAACTATAACCGATATCGTATATAATATATATATATATATATGCATGCGCAACTCGTGCAGTTCTAATCGCGGTACACAAATAGTTGCGGCGCTCATTGCGTCACATGAAAATTATTCAAATAAATTTGCATTATCGGTGGCTAATCGATGCCGATCGATTAATCAATAAACTTCTCTCCTCGCTATCCGATATATAAATATAGACGTTGCAATTCAACAACACACCTGCGAGCGAGTGGTGATAAATCATAGAAATATTCAAAATCAGTCCATAGTCTTGGTAATCTATGTAAACACCTCGGATTCGTTCGGTTTTCCAATCCGATCATTTATGTTTTCGCTCTGCATGGCGCGCAGATATCTAAAAATACCGATGTAATTCAATAAAGCCGCGTCTTGTTCTCGATAAATCAGACGCTCAGCAGACGCACATCGTATATATATACACACACATATATATATATGCGTATTCGCGACTTTTTTGTTCGTTGAGTGCTGCAGTGATGTTTTCAATAAAGAAGGCAAGAAGAGAAAGAGAGAGAGAGAGAGAAAGACGAAGAGGAGGAGGAGGAAAAACCGAAAACGCCAACGCACGCATCGCATAAAACCGGGTTCTCGCTCTCGTCCCTTTGATCTGTTGGCTTCTGCCGTCTCCTCCTGTACACACTGTGCACTCGTCGATATTACTGCCCCCTTATCTCTCCTTCGTCTCTCTCTCTCTCTCTCTCTCTCTTCACCAATAAAATAAATCGACCTTATATTTTCTGCCGGCCCGACGAACACGCTTCATTAACAGAAACGTTTTCGCGGCGTCGGCGGCATGAATTACCCGCAGCTGCTGCCGCTGCGACCGCCGCCGCCGCTGTTCTGCTGCAGTCTTTGTATATCGTATATGTGCAGCGCTGCGACTATACACGAACGCGGAATGCGGTTCGTGTGGCTCTTATATGGCCTATCCCTATATATATATATATATATATATATATACGTATACGACTCTAGACAGATTTTTCCCTCATATAACGCATTAGAGGTGGTGCATATACGTGTGGGTAATATCCACACGCACTTAATGGACTGTACCCTCGTTACAAGCGGCGCGCGGCGGACTCGTGGGTGGATATCGAGATATTAAATATACAGCGGCTTCCATGCTCCTTGAGTGTTTTCTTCGAGCACTCGAAAATTCTTGGACGCGAAACTTTTCTTTGCTAGTTGATTAGATCAGATTTATCCATCTATTTTATTATTTACATTTACAATGTTATCAGCTGATGGTGTTTAAATTGAATAATTAGAATTAGCTGGCACTTATAATACAATAGAGTGTAATTCTTATTGGTCAATGTAGACATGTAGAGGGTAGAGACATTTTTTTTAAACAGCGACACCTAATTCTGTATATTATATGGTTCAGTTTTGCATAGTCGTAAAATAGGGTTGGCTGAATATTGACCGTATTATCCAGGTAATTATTGATTGCAGGGAGACATTTCGAATATTCCTTTATTATTTTTAAAACTCAATGTGACAAAATTTTCTCTGCTGTCTAAAAACGTTTACAATTTTTACAATTTATCGTTTTAAGCATAGCAAAAAGGTCGTATCATTTATGACCGGGTTTCCCCGGAAATTTTCCCACAAAGTACACAATCGTTTGACAGAAAAAAAACTATAGAAAACAATTTTGTAAAATAATGTCTTTCCGATAAGCTCTTGCTTCTATACATTATACTTTTCAAGTTTAAAGTAGTACTAATCTATCACTAATTCAAATTTAGAAAGTAAGTTATTCAACTTGTTTATGTTATGTTAACTTTCTATAATGAAATACTACAAATGTTAGTTACATGGTACCTTTGATATCCGATTATTTGCCACAATTTTATAGCCAGGATTATATTGCATAGACAGTTGAACTTGCACATGATATGGAATCCTCCAGATGTAACTATTCTCGGTGTTCACGAGTGTCCAGTAGGCTCGCGGTAGGGTAGATACGCTCCTGATGCAGTCGGCTTCGCGGTCTCCTTTCTCTCTCTCGCATATTGTAATTACATGAATTATTATTTCATTTCATGTCGCGAATCCGTTCCGCCTGTCTCTTCCCTTACTCCCACCCTCGGACTCGCGAGGCTTATCTATCTCCTTCTCTCTCTCTCTCTCTGACTTCCTCTACCTTGACTATACCTCAGGAGAGCTGCTATCCCTTTGGCGCAATGCACGCGTGTATCTCTCTCTCTGTCTCTCTCTTTCTCTCGCTATGCTTTATTTTCTTGACTTTACACGTGTGTGCAACGTGTATAGGTATGTGTATCGCACATGAATAAGGATATACGGGCTGCTCGGCGGCAGTTGTTTCTCTGTATATAGGATCTCGGATGGGTATTGTCTGGTAGTATAGTGTTTGTAGCGTGCGAGCGGGGATTTTAGAGTAATTGAAAATAAGATAACAAAACGCTCTGCTCCGCTGCCGAGGATTTACGAGCTTATCGGAATGAGATCTTCAGCGGTTTTTGCCCGCGTATTAATGTTGGAAATGGAAATGAATGATCTGACTTTTTGATGCCGAGTTGCCGATGCTGCTCTCTCACTCTCTCTCTCTCTCTTTCTTTCTCTCGCTCTCTCGCCCCTTATACCCCATTAAATCATAAAGGATCCCAGAGACATTTATAACCGCGCCGTAATCGTTCGAAAATTGTTTTCCACCTACGATAAATAATACCAGCAATTTGTAATTACCGATATATACTTTGATTTTTTCTCCACCAAACTATATAAACTCTCCTTGCTGTCCTGTCTCGCTGAAAATAAACAGTTCGTCTCAATAGTAGAACCCCGTTCGCAGTATAAAAGTTTTTCTTATTATACACACGGTGTGCGTCAATACTGGCCTGCGGAATTAGGCCGCAATGCTGGCTCCAGAATGTGGGCCCTGTGTGTTATGTCACTGACCTCATTCGTGTTCAGTCGTGTATAGCTGCGACGCCCTGGAACTAATTTCGAATTATTCCACGCATGAGTCGACGGCGTGGCGCGGCACACACACACACACACACACACACACACACACACACAAATCATGCATGCACAATAAAGTCATAAAAATATCGATAAAATGTCCCAGCCGCGGCTCCAATTCCTCATCTCTCACTCGCTGCTCCAATTAACGATACAGACATTAAAACGAAACTACGTACACCGCGTAAAAAAAGAACGAGAATACCCCTTTACACTAGTCGAACGAGTTCGCGAATAGCGATCGCGGCTCTCGCGTCATTCTCTCCTCACGCTTATTACAATATACACATATGTATATATATAAACGCATAGGCGCATATTCCACATCGGGCCTAATCTCGTATACCTGAGCGAGTTCTCTCTCTACTCGATATCCGCGTGCGTGCAGTACAGGCGACGTATACGAGAGCTGTGAATATATATATATATGTATAGACTGCACGCGCCGACGCGAGGGACACGCCCCCGTTTGTGCGCGCGGGGCATTACATTGCTGAAATATTCAGTCTCTCTCGACAGAGTCTTTCGGCCCCGCATATCTCGGCGCGGCGGGCTCATGCATAAAGTCAGGAGGCGACTATGTACTTCCTCCCCCTGATCTGCACATGCATGCATGCACCGTATACTCGCTATACGAATCCCCGGTATACGCGGCTTTTCGCACATCTGTATGGTTTGCTGTATATACTTGGATGCGCACGCACTTATTGTGCCATGCTTATTAATGCAGGTACTTTTCATTTTCGTTTAATGGCTGGGAGTGAGGATGATAGGATATATCTGTATTGCTTGAGAACGGGTATAAGGGAAAAATTCAGTTAGTCCACACGCGAGTATGAAATACGATTGAGAATTGCAGAGGTTCGATAATTGTTTATTCATAATTTTTATTTATTTCTTAATTATAATTACGAGTTCCTGTAAAAACTAACAATTTAATGTTATGTAACTTAGAGCTGCAGGTATTGATTATTCAATCGACATTATTGAAGACATTGAATTTTGAATTACATACCATTTAAATTGTCTTCACACGGATTTGAAAATCTAGGCTGCATTAGTTCGAATAGAGTGCATGCAGTATAACGTCGATCGTATAATATGATCTTTTGAAACCGCGGATACTGCAGGAAGGGACGCACGCATATTACAAGCACAGAGCACTGCTCCCGTCTGCACTGTATATATAGGCGATCGTGTATTAGACTCGAACAGATGCTCAGGTGTGTATGTGTGTGTGTGTGTGGGATGTTCAGAAGGCGAGTGCCAAGACCCATAGGCGCACACTGCAGCAGAGTCTCGCGAGCACACAGCAGAGTCCAAGCAAGAGAGAGAGAGAGAGAGAGAGAGAGAGAGAGGACTGGTTCTGGAGATATGAGTCAGGGCCTCGGCCGCTGCCGCCGCCGATGTCTCGGTGAGCTCGTATATCAAAACCAGTAGGCACCCCCGCTCGCGTCCTCCTCCTCCTCCTCCTCCTCCTCCTCCTCCTGTACACACGTACATACTCTGGCGCATAGCGCGCATGCATGCTCCGACTCTCTCTCTCTCTCTCTCTCTC
>UELV01179722.1:0-25524 GCA_900490015.1 Megastigmus stigmatizans
CTTAGAAACCCTAAAATGGGAAGTCTTACCCCACCCGCCGTACTCTCCAGACATTGCTCCTTCCGACTACCATTTGTTCCGATCGATGGCACATGGCCTAGCTGAGCAGCATTTCCATTCTTATGAAGAAGTCAAAGAATGGATCGATTTGTGGATCGCCTCAAAAGACGCATCGTTTTTTCGAGATGGTATCCGACAATTGCCCGAAAGATGGCAAAAAGTAGTGGCTAGTGACGGACAGTACTTTGAATCATAAACAGCTAATCACTTTTTCAGAATAAAGCCTCAAATTTTCGAAAAAATCGGCGGAAGCAAAGTTGTGCACCTAATATAATTTAAAGATTTGTTTTCTTTTTATATATGAATAATGATGATAGATTGTATATGTATACAAAGAGACATTAAATATTATTTTTTTATTTAAATATTAAATTTGAGTTGATCAAGTATCAAGTACTTTTTTGTGCATACTCATAATATATCATATACTGCTAAAATTATATACCTCTAAAAAAGAAGATTTACCATATACTAATGTTAAAAAGATTGTATTTTCATATAGAAACTAGTAAAACACGCATTACTTGATTCAATATTTCATAAACAAAAAATCTTATCAACTTGATCTGTTTAACCGTTTATTTTAATCTTTATTCGTCGATATTCGAGTATTAATTGCGAGTAAAAACATTAAAAATGCAAATACTTTCGAAATCTACTTAAATGAGGTGAATACTCAAATGGCAGTAAATTAAATTTCCTACCGGGGAACCTTCGCTGATTCGATTTTCACCTTTCGTTAAATTTCCAACCGGTAAACGCCCGATAAATGCATTATTCAAATTTCCTTTTCTTTTATTTGTCGATGACTGCCATTTGCGGAATTCGACGACGTCATATTTAATACATGACCGTGAGAGGAAGAGCAGAGAGGAGAGAACGAGGAGCGAATGAGAGCCGCGCAGGACGATCGGCATTCTCGGATCCCGAAGTCAACTCCGGCGAGTCTATAAGAAGCAGAGGTAGAAAGAAAGAGATGAAAATCCGAACGAGAATAGTTATGTAATGAAGAATAAGAAAACTGCGGTAAGAGGAAATATCGAGGGAGAAAATAAAAGAGCTAGTAAGAAATAGTGAAGAAGATATGTAAAGAAAAAATTTAAAGAGGTATGGTCTAAGAATTTCAATGAAGTATATTTTAGATGTTTATTTGTATTTAAGATTTTTAACTATTTTCAATTCCGATTGTATCCTTAAAAATTAATGATTTGCTTTAATTGCGGCTTTTCATTTTTTATATAATATATATTTCATATTTTAACAATTTATATTAAAACAACCGGTTAGAAAAGCCGAAAGAGTGTATTATCTTCACAGGAAAATCGCTTCGGTTATTCTGGAGCAATGGTAGACATGCGTACACAAGAAATTCGCAGACACGAATATAAAAGAAACCCATTTTTACAATGTTTGTGATACACAACCGCGGCCTTTTACACAAATCCTTTTTGCGAGGAAGCAAAAGCACATAATGCTTAATAAATATAAGCTTTTCATTTACATCCGAGGGATTTGAATTTTATAAAATTAATCTCTAGACAGAGTGCAGAAAATAACGCGCTGCTTACACAATTTCATAACGCAAGTATGTACAAGCGGAAAAAATAAAGTAGCTCTCGACTTTTACGAAGTTTGATCGAAAAAGGATCTTAAAATGTGAGCAAGTGCTCGGTTAATGCCATCCTTTTTTCGGCGCACATACACACACACACAAACACGTGTATATAGAGTCTCTCGCAGTCTATCTATTATTAGAAGAAAAAACCTTCCTCGCGCGCTATACGGGCTAGCGGAACACGGACGCGCGCGCGCCTCGCCAATCGCGACGTGCGGATATAAAAAAGAGAGCTCTCCTATCGCGGGCCTGTGTGTATATGCGCGCGAGTCCGTGTGCACGTGTGTGAGTGCGCGTGTATAGGTGTGTGCGTGCGTACATATCCGAATTGCAAATTTCATTTTCTTAATGGAGCTTCAAGTGCCAGGCTATAAGCGGCTCTCGCTGTATATCTACGTTATACATATATATATAAATATACAGGCGCACACGTGAATCGAGTGGAAAAAGTATGCGGAACACAGAGGGAGAGAAAGGGAAATAAAGCGTGCACACGCGGGCTTGAGGGTCTTTCATATAAAAAATTTTCAGACCCTTTCGTCTCCCCCTCTTCGCCACTGTCTATCTCTCTCTCACCTCTCCTCTCCTCTCCTCGAGTCTATATAGGCATGAGGCTGTAACACGCGGACGGGGGAGGGACAGCAACGAGGCAATTCTCGAAAAGCCTCTGCTCTCGGCGAGGCCACGAACTAAACGCTCGGGCGCTGGTGCACCACCGCAACGGTCCGAAACAAAATTGAAATTAATAATTTTGAACTCTCGGTGCGCGCCCCGAGCTTTTACTCGTCTCTCTCTCTCTCTCACTCTCTGCTTCTGTCTGTATGCGCGCGCACCACGCCACGCTATCTCTGTATGTGCATGTACACGCGTGAGTCGCTCAATGGCGAATTAGCGAGCCGATACAATGAACAATTTGGGAAAATTGACAAGGAGAAGCGTTGCCGCGCGGCACCGCCGTTATGTCGTTGTTGGAGTTCGGAAGCGCTATACCATATGGAGCCTTTCATACATGTGCAGCCTATATCACCCGTGTATGTGTGTGTATATGTTTATGGATGCTCCGCGCTCCTATAAATCCCCAAATTGCAGCGTTCGATAATTTGTTATTAATTGCACTTGGACGAGGAGCGGTGATTGATATATATCCAGGGCTCATTTTTCTGCAGGGAAGTGAATTGATGTTTTTCCAGTGTTTATACAGTGTTATTTCCATCAAATTGTGGCATTTACATTTCAAGGGATTGCTTTGGTTATTCACGATGAGATGATAAATATAAAGTTGAGAGTTCTAGTGCGAAGCTATGTGCTCGGTTATACATATAAAAATATAGTCGGTTCTGTTTCCAATATGCCGATGCTCGCATCTATAATATATGTATATTTAAAAGTAAAACCGGAGAGAGGGAATATTTTATGACAATAAAAACACGTGCTGGTAGTGGCATGCAAATTTATATCGAAATATTCGGAAATTTAGAAAAAAAATTTGCCGAAATTCAAAAATATTTAACGCTGCTATATACACGGCACTCGCATGAATATTTAAAAGTATAGACGCGGGAATTCAATAACACTTGATTTTAAATCTATATATCAAAATAAAAGTTTACCTGAATTATGTATATGTTAAACGCAGTATTCAAATGGTCCTCGCCTGAATTTGAATCGATGTAGCTGGAAATAAAAATAAATAATGCTAATTTCATTTTTAAACGCTTGCTGATTAAAAGTTAATAAATTATACATTCGGGATTATATGTAAAAAGTTTCGTGCAATATAATGAGATGGAAAAACGATATGTTGGATGAAAATTGGTTATAACACGTTTTGCTGTGCAGAGAGTTTTTTGATTAAAATTTTCGGTCAAAGTGATGAAATATAGACAAATTAAAAGTGAGAATTACCATTTAACAAGTGAGACAACATTTTTAATTAATCAATTAAAATTATTAAACTCATTTTTCATTGTTTTTGCTGAATATAAAAGATTAGCTTCTGTTTTGACTTTCGTTTTATATGATAATTTAGTCGAATAATTTGATTAAAAATAGTGGTATTTTTTAAATATTCTTTACATAAATACACTAATAAAGAGAATCCACATTCTATGGATTACGAATTTGACTGAAACTGTACACAGACATTCTTTAGTCAAATGTATGAGATGCGTGTTTCAGCGTTTGCATAGTAAGGAATGTTGCAACAAGTACAAATCACAAGTATAACAGATACTAATCTTTCATTTGCATTTTAAGTTATTAGCATTTTTCATTAAAAAGTTATGAGTTATCGAAAATTAAGTTAATTTTAGTCGCACTCTACACCTAGAATAAACGATAAATTTTAAGGCGGATTAAAACGATAATTTAAATATGATTAAATGCGCTTTAACTCGGACTCTAGGACCCATAGACATAATTACGGATATTATTAGTCTTCAATGGATATCAAGGAATTATAATTGAATAATTTCTACATCATTATATAACTGATATATTCAAATATTTAAGTTAAACAGTATGTCTCGTGAAATTTGTACATTATACCTACTGATTACTTTAAGTTACGCAATTTTCAGTCAAAGCTCATCTATTGAAAGTGTACAAACAACAATGCTAATCATTAAAATGATTATTTTAATCAAAAGCTCATTCAATGAACTGTATATCTGTCGTCTCTAAAAACGAATCTGACATATTGTCCTCTCTCTTATAAATCGAAAGCTCATAAAAAAAAGCTAAAGGCACGAAGCCGGAAAATAATAAAGAAACAAAGCGAGAAAGCAAAAGATGCAGAATAACCTGGAAGCGAGGCGGCACAGGCAGAGAGGAGAGCGCGAGAAAAGAAGAAGAAGGAGGAAAAGACAGAGGGAGAGAGTCAAGATCGTTGGCCTCCGCATCGGCATTGTTCTCCGCAATCTGGCAGCTCTTGACGAGTCTCTCTCTCTCTCTTATATATATGTATATAGAGTTGTCTACGCGCCAGAAGCCAAGTATGCGGCGCACGTATATAGCGGAAAGGTAAACTCCAAAAGTCCGAGACGAGATATTTGTCAGGGGGTCACGGCGCCGCAGTTCTCGCTCTCTCTCTCTCTCTCCCTCTGTGTGTGTGTGTGTGTGTGTGTGTGCGTTTCCACTCCCCCGCAACTTTCCCCCGCTCTCTCTCTCTCTCTTCTCTCAGCTCCGCAGCCGATGTGTACATACCATCTCGGCGGGATATTATTCGAGATAGGTTGCAGCAGGGGCGACGCGACACGAGGCTGGTCGCAATGGGCCAAACGAGCAGGAAAACGGCCTCTTGTGTTGCGCCGCGCGCGCGCGCGTCCCCGACAGTTGGACAGTTGTTTGCAAGTAACGGGCATATATATCCGACGCCGCCGTGCGCTCTGTACCTAATACATGTTCCCTGTACATGTAGCTGCTGCTGCAGTGGGATTCTTGAGGCCGTAAGAGAAAGAGAGAGAGGGAGAGAGGGAAGGGAAGAGTTGGTTCTCTGCGGCGACTTGATAGCGCGCGGCGGTCGCCGGGACTTCCAAGACGTCTCCTTGTCATCCTCAGTTTCCGACGTCCAAAGTGACGCTTTTATCGAGTTACGCCCTTGTTTTCGAAGAGAGAGCGAGAGAGAGAGAGAGAGATAGAGAGAGAGAGACGCGACTGTACTCGCCGAGCCGAGGCGTGTGTCAAAGGTGTCGGCCGCTGCGAGCCTCCGCAAGCACAGCTGAGGGTTGCCGCTGCGGTGCCGCTGCTGCTGCTGCTGGGAGAAAAACGCGCGGGAGCCTATATAGGTGAGACGCTGCGGCGAACGTCGACTTTGGCTGATGTGCCTCGGAGAGAGAAAGCTTGCACGGCTTTCCTTCCCTTCGGCGAATTTTCCTTGAATGATTGACAGCGCGTGGGTGGCTGTATTCGCCGATAAAAACGAATTACCTATGATATCGTGTGTTTGGATGTTTCCATAGTGGCTCTGTTAAACAATATATTTAGTGCGTGTCACTTTTCGAGAATTTACCTTGTTTCATTTTGAAATGACGATGTTATTCGTGAAATATTGTTTTATTGATGGGTGCAAAAGATTTGGATTAAAATTATTTGTAGACTGTGTAGAAGACTTTTCGATCAAAATGAGAAAAGATTATTCAATTTGTATAATATTCTCAATAAATAATTGCTGATTTACTGTTAAAAATTTGCGCTAAAAGTATTCTACAAAATAATTGGTGTGTATAATATGTAAAGGTTAAAGTATGCAAATAAAACAGTTTTAGTACAATAAAAACGCGCACAGCAAATGAGATTCGGCTGGAGTAAAGAAAAATAAGATTAAAGACTTTTTAAAACAGCCAGAGAATCCTTTTGAGAGAATAAATGCGCTTATGCAGTTTAGTTATATAATATGTAACTTAAGATGATTTTTTAACATCTTTGTCTTTATTTGGAGATAACTTTTTTAAAGACAATTCTTTGTTTTTAAAATGTGAGATGGTTAAATCGATCATCGCGGAACACAACAATTTGTTGATAATTCTTTTATTTAACAAAAATTGCGACGTTCTTCGTTTTCACATATATTTATTATAAATGCTTTTTTCGCGGATGATTCTCTTAAAATTTAAATTACAGCTTGCATTTTTTAATATGAGAAATGTAATATACGATTCAGAGAACGAAGTCTTGATGCGCAGTTGTATTTTTGTTAGTTTCTTCCTGCAAGTCACGTAAAAGGCATCTGTCACAAAGTAATCCCATTGTTTAAACTCTTTTATAGGATTCCTTGGAATACAGCTATTCTAAGAAATATAATTTTGCGTACAATCGGATTTTCGTATATAAATATATTGATACATATCACATTATCTGCAACATCAACAAATAGTACAAACAAAAGTTATGAGATCAGTTATTTATACAATAATGATTTCTCATTATTCAAACATTCATATAGAGCTTACATAAAAACATACGTTTTCACTGTACAATTTATTTTTTATAAAGAAAACTTAGAAATTTTTATGCTACGAGCAACGCTTATAAAAACGATTCATTATCTCAACTTTTTGTGATGTTTTCTTAATTCGCCTTATATTTAAGAAACAAGATAAGAAATATAGGTCAGCCAGTATTTCTGGTACAATATCCTAAATTTCGCGGTAACTACACAAAATGAAATCATATACAAGCCTGATGCTTTCAAAAAAATTCCAATTAAAACTTTCCGCTCCGCGGAAGTCCTAGTTTCATATAATTCTCGAAGAAGCGCCAACTTTGGCCACTTAAAAAGAATGACGCGCTCGCGCGTGCACGTGTGTGTGTGTTGTGTGTATGTATGTATGTAAGCCAAGCATACATAGCAAGAATAAAACGCGGAAAAAGAGTCAGCCGCGCGCAGTTGATCAGCCGAGAAGATCTTGATTTTGTCTTTAGCATTCGACCAGGCCACGCGCAAGAAAGCACACGAGCGTAACTATTGAACAAGGCGAAAGTCCATCAAGGGGGAGAAAAAACCCTGGCGTGGCGAAGCTCCGAAGGAAAGGAAAAAGAAAGTGGAGAGACAGAGAGAGCTCAATAGAAGCGTGGGTGGACGACGGAAAGAGCTCTCTCTCTCTCTCTCTCTCTCTCTCTCTCTCTCTCTCTCTCGCTAGCCGCGTAAAAACAGAGACAGCCTTACAAATAATGAGGGTGAGAGCAGGCTCTCTTTATCCGGTTGGTAAAATCAAATTGTCATTCCGTCCCTTCCTCATCGAATTTCGGACGGGCGCCGGCTCGTCTCTCTCTCTCTCTCTCTCTCTCTCTCTCTCTCTCTCTGCTGCGCGGAGAAGAGTCCAAAGTATGTAGCCGAGCCACTTTGTCCTAAACCCGAGGGCTCCTTGCGCAAAGAAAACCCCGCGTATTCGTGCTCTATATATATATAAGCCCACACCGTAGCCAGGGAAAGAAGTCCGTGCGGAGCCAAAGCTACTGCACGGCGCGAGAATCAAAATAGCACTGCCGACGCCGACGCCGCCGCAAGGAGACGGCGACGAGGGAGGGAAGGAGAAACGAGTGGAGAGAGGAGAATCGCGCGCGCGGGTCGTCGCTAACTTAAACAGCCGCTAACAAGTAGCAGCAAGTAATAATTGAGTCAGTCGAGTATGCTTCGGACGCCGACGGGGGGAGTGGTGGAGGAGGAGGAGGAGGAGAGGGGAGGAACCGAGGCGAACGGCTTTCTCGCGTTCCGCAACGCCCGTGACCGGAATTTCAAAACAACCGCCCCGCCGGTAGACTTGTGCGTCAGAGACGAGAGAAAGAGAGAGAGAATGTGCTTTGGGACGAGAGGAGAATGAGAGAAATGCAGATTTATTTATCTGTCGAAAAGAAAGGATAAAGCCGAGTGGGATGGGAACTGGGTGGGGACGTGTATGCAAACAAAGACTGATTTAAACGAGATGCCTTGGCCCTGCTAATTGCACGAGGATAACGGACCTTTTAGTCTTTATTATTTTAATGCTTAGGCTTTTTTATAATTTGATTTCAAAATCTCCAAAGTGATAGGAGTGGCAGAGCAAAGGTAAGCTGTTAGAAGGACTTCTTAATTCTTTTCATAATTAAGCCATTAGGATGAAATTATATGCAGCTACTTAAGAGTGGCTCCATGTATAATGTTCAAAAAATATCATCAATGTATTGATAGTGACGGAATTATTCAGTAAAACCAAACTATGAGCCGAGTGGCAAATTATCGCTTGGTTTTCCTAAACCCGAGCCCTTCGACAATAATGTCAAAGCGGTTTAAAAAGCCACATTGAACGACGTGTCGATGTATGATGGGGTCGGCAGAAGAGAGCGAGAGAGAGAGAAAGAGAGAAGTTGGAGTCTATTTCGATTTTCCGACATCGTGAATGTTGCGATAGTGGAGGCCAATGCGTCGTCGCTTCCGTATCCTGAACTCGAGCTCGTACACATCGTCGAAATGGCACTTCCTGCTGATTCTAGCTTGCCGCGACGGGGGAATAAAGCGCATGACTCAAGGGTCTTTCTCGCCCGCATCCTATTCTATACGACCTCTTCACAATGGCTTTTTAGCATTACAAAAGGTCGGCGTTGTTATTATTTCGCACTTTTTCTTTTTTTTAAGATTTTTGGAACGCTTTGAGTCACATTTGACCCACTTATACTATCACTTACTCTGTTATACGTGCACTTTGCTTTTTATATTTTCTGTAGATTGATGCGGAGGAAAATAAAATGCGCATCGTTAAAGTGAGGAAACGCAAGGGAAAACGTCTTTCATCAAGTCCATTCTCTTGATGATTAAACTAAAATAATGTTTTAAACATCGATTAAAACGGTACAACAAAGTTATATATTTAAAATCTAAAAAACTTATAACGATATATTTCGAAACATTGAGCATACGCAATAAAGAGTTTTAAATAAAAAATTGATTATTAAGTACATTATATAAATACATTTTTAAATACATAATTGTTTAAGCCCAACGTAAATTCATTTACTCTTGTAACAGTCGAAATCCTGAGTTAAATATAGTGTTCTATCTCACAAAGTTATTTAATACCTATATGTGTCAATTATTGTAAGCACTAAACAATAATAGCCAAAGTTTATATACATATACATATATACATTTACATGTATTTATATATTTACGTTATGATTAAATCTTATTTTATACATTGCAAAAATGCATCGAATTTTAAAAATAAAAAATCAGATATTTATTTTATTTAAAAATATGTAATAACAATCATAAATAAGAGCAACAGATTCGCACTTTAGTATAAAAAGATTTATTTAAAAGCTATGAATAAAAGTTATTAGGTAATTTAATTATTTTTCACTTTCATCAAATGCTATTATTAACTTATAGGCTCGCTTATAGGTCCGTACTGAAAAATCTTACCTAGAGCTCTCATGCCAAAATTTCATGTAATGACAATTCTTAGTCGATTAATCACTTTTTGAAAAATTCGAACTTGATTCCGTTTTTCAGAAACATTCAAGTTTGAATTTTTTTAAAATAGCCATAAACGAATAAGAATTGTTTAAAACATGCAAAAAATGTGAATAAATTAAATTTTTATATTAAATATCGTGACAAGATTCTCACTTAAATAAAAAGCTTAACGAAAGAATTAAGTAATACATGTAAAATATTTAATTCTTTCAAAATAATTAATGTATAGGTAATACATTAAAAGTGTATTTAAAATACTTAAATATTATTAGTATTAAATATATATAATTCATGTATCATACACTTATTACATGTTTACTTATATAAATCTTCTTTTCTGTTGATCTAAGCTAACATATCGAGAATTCATTTAATGTACAAAAAAAATTAAATGCCAGCAGCGAAAGGAATAGTTATTAACTATTTTGAAAGATAAAGGCATACAATATATTGCATCAAGAGAATATCCGCCATTGTTTATGCGCAAAAATCATACGCATCGGTCTGTAGCCGGCTGATCAGGACAAGGCTTGCGAATTACGAGTCTCTCGATGACACTATGGCGGCGCCACCAGTCTCTCGTATCAACTGGCCTACGGGCCCGCAACGGCGAGATACAGCATACGTGACTACTACGTGAGTTGGCCGCGCGCTGACGCGACCGCAGCAGACGGATCAGTACAGAGGAGAACTTACCTACACAATTCGTTACAGGGCTGCTCGTGCGAAGAGTCTTTCCCAGTCCCATAACATCCGTGCACTTGGAATCTTCGCGAATAACGTCCCTGGAGCAGCTGATGGAGGCGAGCCAGAACAGCCTGCTTCCCGAGTGCGCCTGTAAGTTTCTCCCAAGATCCAACAAACTCTTCTTTCTTCCGACTCTCCGCGACCCCGAGGATCTGTCACTTTTTATCGCCTCGCAATTTGACTTGCACGCGTATCGCTCCTTCATTTTCCTTTTGTTCAATGGACATCCTGTCACCGCGTACGCAGCTACACTGAAACACGCAGTCGGTTACTCTGCTAAAGCAATGAACTGCGTTAATGGCGGCTTTCGTTTATTTATCACCGCAGATAAGAAGAGTGAAGAAAGAAAAAAAAAAAAGAAACAAGAACTTCGACAAACGGCGTTTTGCTTCTTCCTTTGGCCCGTAACCTTTTTCGTTTATCTCTCTGTCTCTCTCTTTCTCGCTTGCTCGTTTTCGATGTCTACCCGGTCGTTTAGTGTAAAAAATGTCTGCCGCTGTGGTTGTCCCGATTCGTGGTAATTGCCTACGCGACCGACGACTCCCGTTACCAACAATGTTGCCACCGCCGCGTGATCTTGTCTCTCTCTTTCTCTTTCTCTCCTAGCTTTCTCACTCCCTGTGTCGGCCGTTGAGGCGACGATCCGTGGAAATCGAGGGGAGAGCGAGTTAAATACTTCGTCGCTTGTGCAGCTATATGCTTTTCTTTTCACGCGTAAACTACAGGACAGCGCGACTATTTACAAGTCATTGATTCCTCGGATTTTTTTTACCATACTTACACTTTCGGCGCAGCTCACGACTACTGGTTCGGAGAGTTGCTCGTTAGTAATTGATGTGGGGAAGGGCTCGCCTGATGTTGGTACGACGAAATGATGTACAGCCTGTGATTTTTCTGTTTATCAAGGCGCGCGTTTGTACACAGTATTTATGAGCTATAATGATCACGAGTCAAATAAATAGCAATAATTAGAAACAGAAGGTTTTTATTCGAATAGACATTATTGGGAAATTTAAATTACATATTAATTTTTTAATTATCAGTTTTATATGTTATTAATATTGTTAATAATATGTTAAATGTGAAAATTAATTATGTATTCAAACCACCAATAAACGAAGCATAAAACTGCTATTGCAATTGCAGTCGCTTTCAAATACGTTTTTGCTTATAATAGAATTCGGTTTATATAGGAATTCTCGCTCCTTGATCAAGTAATGACATATTAATTGAAAATCAGGTTTTAAAACGTTCAGTTGCGTAATTGCGGTATGCACATATTTATTTAAAGTAAAACGGTAAACATATAATAGCTATTTATTTTTTTCAACTATAAAGACCTTTTTTTCGTGTACATTATTTGTTCACTGGGCATACGTGAAACGGTATTACATAGGTGCATAAGTGGTTGCTGATTTTTTTTTTTAATTATTTTAATCCATAATATTTTACCGATATAATTCATGCGTAATAAAAAAAAACATCACAGGACATGCTTTTTACTAATATAGGTAATTTTCTCGGTATTGGTATTTAGATTATTTATGTAAAAGGAAGCGAAATTTCAGTTGTACGTTATATGAGAGCTTTATTTTATAATAAATGAAACATATATTTTTGACCAAATAATAGTTATTTTTAATTTTTTTTTATTATTTTTATTTTTGTATTTCCGAACGAGTAAAAAATTGTTGAATTCGTAAGTAGAATAACGAATCTCTTGTCGGTGAAATTTTTGTTAATAGGTATACCTTTTTATACGAATAAAAAAAGTTTTTTTTTGTCTTTATTCTAACAATTTTGCTTATTTTTTGATTAACTTGATAGAAAATAAACATATATAAACATAGGTATTTATATTTTTGCCTTCTTGGATTAAACATTAATTGAAGATTAATGAAAAATTTCGGTGTTATTAAAATTTTACCATATTGAGCTTCAGCGTTTTTTGATTAAAAATTATTGATTAGGGAAAATGTTTTGAAATGAGATACAGTTTTCTTCGTGATGAATTTAAAGCTCGCATTGTTGTAGCGCAAATATAAAAATTATTATTTTTTCAAAATTTCAATGAATCAAATAAAAACAGATGAGATCCAAATATCGTCTAAATCCAACAAAATTTATTCGCAAAAGTATAATGTGAAAAATTTGATTTTAAACTAACTTTATGACGATGTAATTAGGGGAGAGGCAGCTCGAGAACGCGCAGATGCCAACATCGACGGGTCGTCCAGCCCAGGACGAGATCATCAGGTACTCTAAATGCTTTTCCATAGTGGCTCGTTGCCCGCGGGCTTCACCTTGATTAACGTCGGTAAAAGATTGAACGATTTTCGCAGTGTCTACGAGGTATTCGTCAAGGAGGACGCGCCCGGACAAGAAGGCGCTACAAGCAAACCCGGAGTATCCGTCATTTCCGCCCTGGCCACCGACAACTCCCAGCATCAACTCATTCAAGTAATCTCACAAACAGCCTCTCCTCTCTCTCCTCTCTCTCCTCTCTCTGTCTCTTATTATTTCGCGAGTAAGATGAAACTCTCATAAGTACGTTTCATGCCTGAGTAAACCGTTTCGTGTATCACGTCGATCGATCAGGGCGACTGCGCGCTGGATCTGGACGCGATTGACATTATCAGCGCGGACGGGGAGGTCGAGGACGACGACGAGGCCGGAGCTGCTGTGAACGAAATACTCGAGAAGGACTCGTCCGAGCTCGAGGTTACTATTCACTTGCGAGATACTTCTCCCATCTATCGCCCAAAATTGCACTCGAATGTTTGGCATTAAGGCCTTATTGCCGATTAATTACAAGTTTAAGTTATAATTAATATAAATGTGTTATACTGTCTCTTTCGGGATACCTTACATCATTAACTTTAGGATAATGTAAAATAACTTGCAATTAGAATATGGATCGATTGGAATACTTTTATTTGTGAATTAATTTCAAGTCAGTATTTTTTCTGAAAGTATGTTTTTAAATATTTTCACAAATTTATCTGACTTAACAGTCATTTTATCTGCATCAATGTGTTTGTAAATTAAACCTATTCATTTCTTCGTATAATAAAAATACTTTCGTTAACGTTCAAAATGTGAAACGAAAATCGTTTATTTATCAGCTGTATTAGCACTGATTCCAAAAGACAAAACGATTGGCAAATGAATACGACTTTAAATCAAAAACTGTTCTTGTATGTAACTCGAAAAGCCCCCGATTTACTTGTCAATTTTTTATTATAAATGAAATTGCAGGGACTGCAAGGGACGAATGCATCGGAGGAAAATACGATGGTGTACAGCCATCATGTCGAGCGATCCTCGTCAACGACTGCACGGTTAATTGATAAAGATGATCCGCGATCGAGATTGCACTATGTGAAATATCTGAAACGTGATGGAAAAACCCTGAAAATCTGGGAGTGTGGAATATGTAATTCTGGATTTTTTTTTTTTTTCATTAATTTATTCATACGTAATGCCTAATTTTAAGGTCGTTTACATCCCGATGTACAGCGATTCAATGTTTTTTAATTTGCCAAAAAAGTTATAAAGCGACATCAATTACATCGATTTTACAATTAATGATAATTATTTTAATAATTTATGTTTTTTATTACACATGAGAGCACAACTTCATAAAAAAGAAAAGATAATTAGTAAACAAATCTTTACCGTAAAATCAGTGAGATATAAATTTGATATTAAGCTGGAAACCCGTTATATAGCTTTTAATAACAGAAAATGTCTAGCTATTTCTAATATAAAATTTTTAAATTCAATGTATTCGTTTTCTTTTAATTGTCTCCTATTACTAAATAGATGTGCATATCTTATGTTGAAAGAGATTGTAAACGGACTAGTTAACATTTTCCAAATCATCAAATCGTTCAACAGTGTATCGTGAAAAATAACAAGGAAATTCTTATTTTACACGAGAATGCGGCGCGTCTGTACATTTAAATTTGTTCGCGGTGAAAAATTGGATTCTCTTAAAAACGTATAAGACTTGTCGAATAAGAAAATTTTGAACGAATTTGCCTCAGGCTCGAAGGAATTTCGGCATCAGTACACGCTGATGCGACACTTGCCGACGCACACGGACGAGCGGAACTTCAAGTGCGACGCATGCGGCAAAGCCTTTCGACAGCTTTCAACTCTGAGCCAGCACAAAGCCATTCACAGCGACGCCCGGCCTTACGTCTGCGAGTACTGCAAGAAGACTTTCAACAGGTTGATTATGCGATCCTTCTTTTCCTTTTTTTTATGCTCATTTCTCGCGAGTCGCGCGACATCGAGCAAGTTTTTTTCTTCTACGTCTCCGGTATAAAATGTAAGACGAAAAAATTTTCTGTTTCCATTTCCGCAGGGTCTCCACTCTTATATCGCATCGTAAGACCCATTCGGATCACAAGCCGCACAAGTGCCACCTTTGCGGCAAGGGATTCCATCAGAAAGGTGAGAAAGCATTCCTGAGCTACTATATATATATATACAAGAGTGTATACACTTACGTATATACAGCTTTTGGCTTAATCATTTATTTTTGTTATCGATTATCGATGAATAAGGAGAGGTTGTGCAAGTTGAGAAAAAACAGGTGAGATCATGTACGAGTTCCTTACTGCAAAGTTTGCTTTTATTAAACGGGAACGAGTTTTCATTTGGTGTCGGCACGATACTTTTATTTTTTGGTTTGACTTGTTTATTGCACAAATGTTTGTCAATAAGGTGTTTGATGAAACATTTAATGTGTAAGGTATTATGAATCACTATTTATATATTTAGTATATTTAATTAGTCCTCAAAAATTAAATTTTAATTAAATTTGTAATAAAAAATTGTATACAATTAAATGTTACTTAAGTACTAAGTAGTGATTTATATCTTTTTGTTTAACATGCTTATTTCTTGGTTTTTGCGTTTTGGTACACAGTGTATTGTATACAGCATACTATTTACATGCTTATTTCTTGGTTTTTGCGTTTTGGTATTTAAATAGATTAAAGTTAATTTCATCATCTTGTCGGTGTCTGTGTATTGTATACAACATACTATTTATCTAATTGTTTTTTAACAAGTTGGGTGTGGTTTTTGAAAAATAAAAAAAAATAATATTCGCACTGATAAAAAATCCTTTATGTTGTAAGTGTACAAATAATTTAATAGCCACTACTACTTTCCTAATTAACTATATCTTTAATTCTTGGGTACTGTGAACAAGAAATGAACTTGAAGCTTGCATTGTTAGTATGCACTGAAAAAATTTGTAAATTTGTTTACTTGTCTTTATATTTGGTTAAAAATTTGTTAAAAATATGTTAACTGAGTATATTTTGAAAGGTATAAAAAAAAAGGGAAGGAAAATTAAAGTTCATATTAAATTAAATAAGAATTGAACAAGTAAACATAATTTGTTCATTGTACTTCAACGATGCAATCTTTAAACCAGTAACAAGAAACATTTATATATAACATTACTATCCCCTCCACCATTACTATTTGTTAACCAAACTCCTAACATTAAATCTTGTTTAAATTATGTGCCCGCATTGTCGCAGTACAATAATTCCAAGAACATCTGGAGCCCTGGAATGCCACAAAATATTTTATCCGAATCACACAGCCCACGACTGCGGCAATGCGCGCGCGCGATAACGTTTACATGTTAACAATGCAATAATTATGGTCGTTACTGGTCGCAGGTAATCTGCGCAATCACGTATTCACCCATACGAACGAGCGTCCGTACAAGTGCGAGCTCTGCAGCAAAGGCTTCAATCAGATGTCGAATCTGGTCTGCCACAAGGTCAAGGCACACGCGCACGTCGAGAAGATGCAGTACTCGTGCAGCATTTGTGGCAAGGAGTTTCCGAGGCGCTGCTCACTGCGATCTCACGAGGAGTACAAGCACGGCATTACGTACCGACAGCCCGTCGGCTCACAAGCTACCGCCAATGAACCCAAGAGCGCCAAAAAGTATGTATATATAATATGCATGCTTCGACAAGGGTAATCGACGTGTGCTTGCATCTGCAAAAGTATGTGGAGATCGCTAGAGAAGATACTGAATCTCGCATTCTTTTCAGTAAGAGCGTGCGCGTCGTTCACATGTCCGAAGATGAGCAGCAGAATTCCTTTTCCGATTCGCGAGACAAGGACATGAATATGGTAAGTCGTTTCAAAAATACCAAGTATTTTTCGTAAGTACAAAGCTAATAAAAACACAGCTATTTTTTAACAGTGATTGTACAATGTAAATTCGTTAAAAATTAAAGAATTGTTAATTTACATTTTTATAACATTCTTAGACAGAATTTATGGAAAATATCATCATCGACAAAATTGAAACGAAAGCGATGGAGACTGCGCTGCTGCAAGGGCAAACGCCATTTGTTCTATTTAAGCCTGCCAAAGGTATCCCTGTTCTTGTAAAAGTCACACCAAGTGGAAGCCTTAATCATGTAAATGTTATTATATTCATGAGAGTATCAATAGAAATGTTAATTAATTTACTCACGTTAACCTATATTGTAGAAAATGATATAATATGATTTCATAAATGTATAGTTGTTGACACCGGCGACGGCGGACGATTTAAAGATGTCAGGAAAAATGGATTCATCTTCAACTCACCTATCGGATGTTGATGGCTCGAAATCTGTGCAGATCAAAGTACCGGTAGTCGCTACCGTTACTGAGAAAATTGAGGCAGATGGAAAAATCAGCTTTCTAATCGAACCTCCGGGTCCTGATCAAGAACAAGGTTTGAAAAATTCAAGTATCAAAAAATATGTATGAATAGAATATTGAATTGAATTTATTAACATACAAGGTATGTGAAAGTGCATCAGTTTTATTGATTGCAAGAAAAATCTTCTAAATGCGTACGTTTCTTTAATATTACATAATACGCGAAAAAATTTGTGCATTCAAATGTTTTTCATAGTAAAATGCTACTTTTGATTTTTTTTTTCATATTATCAAAGCATTTTTGCTAGTAATGCGAATAACTTTTGTTATATATATATTATAATATTGCGTATATTTTTTAGTGTTTCGATTTAAAATAAAATAGAATGTTTGTTACATTTTTTTATTTTTTATTTTTTATTGATATTATGTACATTGTAGTTTCGTGGTAGTTAGTAAGAAGAAAGTAGTTTAATATAAGTATATTAAGCTACTATTTAAAGTACGCAGTAAAAAGATGAAAAATTTCTTTTGCTTTAATATTGACTAAATATGTCACAGTGTATTGTAGTGTTGTACTTTGAAAACGTGCCTCCGACATTGTTAATCAGCAGTTATGTTTTTACTGTTATAGTTTACATTCTTCAAAACTTGAGGGAAAGTCAGAGAGGTGTCCACCACCACCAAATCTTTATATACATCTACCCTTTCCCTATCCCTACAGACAGTTTATTAACGCCGGTCGACTCGGTCTCGGAGGCCCTCCCCTTCAACGACGATGACTATTCGCAAGTCGAGCAGCAGCAGCAACAGCAGCCGCTCCCGAGTCAACAAACAGCGGCTGCCACTTCTACTTCTACATCGACTCACGCCGCAACGGATGAGGAGCTTCTCGAATTGGCCGCAATAGGTGGCATACAATTTGTGCGTGCAACCGAAGATGGTGGATATGAGGTAATGACGAACAGTGAAGCTCGCGAACTGATGGCGCAAAACTCCCACGATGTGAAGATTCTCGGGGCTGAGGAGACCGAGGCAATCAACAGTGTCATTAGTGTACCCGGAGATCTAAACTACTTTCCCGTGACCGAGGGATTCCATCAACCACAGCATCAGCAGCAGCAGCAGCAACAGCAACAGCCACAACAACAGCCAGAAATTATATTACCTGGTGATTCGAGTGATATCATGGTACTGGACCCCGACAACGACCAGAAGGCCCTGACCTTAGGCGACATTGAGATTTTGGAGGACAAGGAACTGAGACAGTTCTGGGACGCTAAATGTTTGGAAGATCAATATGGCACCGAGAGCCCAGCGGTTACTTATAACTTATCTCAGTTTAAGATCGACGACATACTGAACGCGAAACCTGTTAATATAGGCAGCGCAGTGACAGTTGTGGACGAAAGTGAGTTCGTGAGAATGAGTGATAGACAGTTTTATTATGCTCCAATTATAGGTATTTTATTTAATATGAATTTGACAAAATTTAATTTTGACCACTCCGTGCGTGAATCATGTTTTTCATGTTTGTTTTCCGTGCGCGAAGCATGCAATTATCGCACCCTTTTTAGAGTGCGCACGAAACACTTTTAATGTGCGCGAAACATTTTGTTTCGCGCACGTTAAAAGTTTTAAAAGCTTTTACAAGATTGCAATAATTGATTGTTACGCGCTAGAAAAGCAGGCACTGAAAGTTTTTTTCACGCACATCGTGGTAAAAAATATAGTTCGATACATGTGTGCGAAGCAGTTGAACCTCGCACACAAACAGTACAATTTGTAATTCTAAATAAATATACTTTATGCTAGTTTTAACTTAACAGATATTAAATGTATACTATTTAAGTGTACTTATAAAACAAATTGTGTATATATATTATATATAGTATAAATAGATGTTATTGACTTGTTAATAAATATTTAGATGCATTAAGTTATAACTGTAAATATCAATAATATGCCTCTAATTAAGAATGAGTAAAACAACTTCATATAATATACTGGTATAATAGAGCAAGGCTGTACATTGTTTAAAATAAAAAACTTTGTGGTCTATAATAAAAGTTTGTACCTATCGCTGCGTAAAGCGAATTTCAAAGCTCATATTTGATTTGCAGTTTGTCAATACGTGAAATTATCATGTTACAGATACCAATCCCGGAGCGAGTCAAAACGACCTGCCGGGTGTCCTGAATCATCGGAGCGAATTGCCAACGATAACTGCTTCGTCCTTGTATAGCAGAAATTCACAGCAGCATCGGCAACAGTATCCACTTCCGATTCTGCACGAGCCCATTCCCTTTTTGAAAAACAACCAGAGCTTCAGCGATGAGCTCAGTGCCATCTTTGGCGAGGAATCAGCGCCTGCGATAGATTATTCCACTCTACCAGAGTACAATCCTCGATTAAAGCTGTCAGAATTCGAAGACGATCCAGAGTCGATATTTCTGACGCTGGGACAGTCGGTTGCCAAGGTCGTTGCGCAGAAGGCTCATAATATGCAAGCGTACGACAATGTTAGCGATAAACATCACGAGGAGAAGATGACTCAGCAAATAATTGACAATCCCATTCGGCATATGGAAGATAAAACATTGACTTTAGATCTGACCCCGCAATTCGAGGACTTTAGATTCTTGAATACTTACGATCAGTTTTTTAAGAATACTATTTATGACTCACACTTTGCGGGTCTTGGTTCGCTTGCAACACCGCTTAGCTCGTTTATTCCGGATATTGATAGTATGAAAAAGGACATGCAGATTTTAGAGAAAACGGTGGAGTCCAAGTTTTTTACTCCAGATGATTTTGAAAATAAAGAAAATGACGGACAGGTAATTTTATTTATAGTTTTTAAGGTACTAGTACTAAATTTTTATGGTTCTTATTAATGTAGGTTAAATTATTATACATCATTAAATCTATAAGATAAATTTATACTTTCTTCGCATATCTGTTGTACAATATTATTATCATAAATACATTGCTTTCTTTTATTTAATTCTTTTTTAATGTAACTTTTATAAGTCTTTGTACTTTTAATATAATAAAGTAAATGCTTTTAAATAATAAGTAGTTAACTAAATGCTTAGATATGTCAGATTTGTAAATAATATGTAAGACTGCCGTCGTATTACTTTTTATTTTTTGCTATTCCATGAATAACCCATGTTTATATACATTATGGATTATAATTATTTTAAATTGATATTCTTAATAACAAAAACTACCACAGCAATGTATAAAGTTTTTTATGCTTATATAAATACAATGTACTTAAAGTCTTTTTACTGTACTCTTTCCATATGTTTTAGGTCCTGAATCACATTCCAGTAGAAGGACCATACGGACACAATGGCAGTGCAATATCGAGCGTGCTGTCGAGCGTTGGCAACTTCTTCGACAAAGAGCAAGACAAAGTGAAAATGGACACTGGAAACTTTCTACAAGTAAACAAGTTTGAGTTTGATGATTGGGCATCCCACTACAACTCCATGTTTTTTTCTTAGGCCTGCAGTCCGTGTGGGCCGGCTGATTTCCTATACTTCGAAAATCGCCTTTCCGACAGAGAACTGGCGAGTAGTCCATCCCGCTCTTTGGAAAAGTCCCAGCACGAAAGGGAGTTCACGACTGGCGGATTGCCGGACTTGGATTGCTGAGAGTATGTGCAATCCTGCGAAATCGTCGTTCAGTGTTTTTGCGGTAAGATTAATCTTGGCACAGCGAATGCCTGGTGATTTTCTTCCTTGAGTGCTCGAGAAATCTGTGGATGCGAAGTCTTCGATTGCACGACAATACGTAGAATTTTTACGCGTTTACACTTATGCAAATGTATTTTTGATTTTTTTTCTCAAATACTTATACGTGGTACGAGTCATCTTATGAAGGATATGAAACTGTTATCTGAATTTTGTTTTTCTCGATGTACACGGGAAAGAGAGCATTTTTTTTAAAGCATCTAATCTATTACAAGAAAGTTTGATGTTTCTTTCTGATTAGATAAAAAATCATGATTATACATTTAAAATATTTATTCAAATTTATCCACAATCTTTGTTACGTAAAGATTTTTATATATTGATTAGGTCATCTCAAGTGATTTTATATTTGGAAATTTCAAATGAAATTGGCGTGTAATTAGATTTTCTGTCCTTTGCGCTTATATGAATTTTTTGCGCTGCAATTCAAATTTTTTGACAATTGTAAAATGCTTCATAATCCAGAGTTTATTATTGTAAATTTTATATTAATTAATTTCTTTTGCATATATGAATGATTATGATTTTTATATCGTTAAGTCTTAATTGACTCGATTAGAACCCAGTACTTAATGAGATAAGAAAGTTAAATATTATAGCATTAATATTTCTTGTAAAATCAGTGAATATTCACGCGTGTAGAAAGGTATTTTGAGTAATTAGGTGTACAATCATCCTGATTGAAATATCTTTCTATAAACATTTATACTAATTAGTAAACTTAGAAATTAATAACAGAGCGATATTGTTATTAATTTAATTGTACTTTAGGATAATAAAAGACGTTCACATAAAATGCAACATATTATTTAGATTTACAAAAGTGAATTTCTAAAAATTCATAATATATTTATATGCATGATGAAATTTGTAAATAGTATATGATAGAATACGATATAATAGTATTCTGCAGTATTCTATAGCATACTATGAATAACTTATCGGAGAAAAAGACGTTTATTCTTTACTGTAGCTTTTCTATAAAACATGATACGTTACTAATTTATTTGCACTAAAAAATTTTAATAACGTCTATTTTAGAGTAAATTAACTGGAAATCTCATTTACTGATATTATTATACTATGTAATACCTGGAAATAAAATTAATATTTTCCAATAAACCCATGTCATTACCCAAGAACAGTAATGACATTCCATATTAACATTTAATCTTTCTCTTAATTTAATCAAGTTATGATAAGTAACAACTGAAAATGATTCTGCTATTATTTATATTGTATGAAATTCAGGATGTAAATATGCTATAAATTGCATTAGGCAAAATAATAAAAGTGATGCAGTGTGTAATTTTATAAAAAATAAAACCTTTTCTCAGATGCTTGAAAGCTTCAATTCAGTCTATCTAATTTGATATTTATTATGGACATGGATGGTTTATATGTTAGCTTTTTCAATGATTGAAATGAACTGCCATTTTCTATTACAGAAACAACATTGATTAAATATTGTATGAGTATTAATTCAATGAAATTTGGGAGGAATGTACATCAGTAAATTCGTTAAATTAATTAATACTATAAAAGGTAGTTTCGGCTAATAAAAGCAACAGAAACAAATTAAAATCGGCTTTTAGGATGTGTTCACCTTTATACACAGTATCACGTATAGTCTCGTACTACAGGCGCACAAATGAAGCAAAGAAAACTTTTTTCCGAGAAACGAAAGTTTTCGGTTTTAAAAGAGAGTGGTGGAAACGAAATTATTAAATTACTATCGATTTCATTGGAAGGGTAAAAGGAACAAACGCTTGTCGGTGTCTCCTTTTCTCCCAAACTCTATTCGATTCCATGTCCCTCTCGAGGCGCACTTTTTTCTCTTTCAGCCGTCGTCTTTTCCAGATTTCCCGCCTCTCGGACGGACTCGTCAGTTGCACTTTTCAGTTCCAACAGCCGCGCGCGGGCAAGTGGCGTCGAATCAGAGTCGGTTTGTTTTGCCGTTCTCACGATCCAAGACAAAAGAGAGACGGGATAAAAAGATAGGGACGGCTCGAATTCCTTCGTGGCTGCATTCGCACTCGGTTAGACACTCCCTTTTATCCGAGTCTCAGAAAAAGAAGTCTTGCGCCCATCGAATCTTTTTTTTTTGCTTTTGATATTTCTCTATCTTACTATACTTGGCGAGTTTGCCCCTTTTGCTAAGTATAGAGTGAGAGGGGCAAAGAGAGAGAGAGAGAGGGAGAGGCCAGCCGTTTTCTGACGCACGTAGGGAGATCGAATTTGTGAAATAGCTGCGTACGAGGGTTGAATTTCTGACGAGATAATTTGAGAATTCAAGAGAGGGTAAAAATGGCGGCAACTCGTCGTAGGAGAGAGAGAGAGAGAGAGAGAGAGAGAGAGAGAGAAACGCGAGCGAAGAGACGTGGAAGAAAAGACGCGGAGGCCATGTATGAGTGAAAAGAGTACACGGAAGTAAGCCGTGTGGGGGGGGGGGGGTGACGAAAAAAGAAGTGGAACGTGCATCTCGAGATAGGAGGAAGCTGGAAGAAAGGGTTCGTTAGCCCTTTTGGATGCGGCGTTCCTGGAATTCGCGCTGAATCGCGAAGATGCTTCGAGGAGATCTGCAATGACTTGACTTGCATTGATGTCGCGGTGGCTGGCCTTCAGTCGCGTTCGGGAAAACCTGGTGAAAGCGCAGTTGGCTTTTGTACAGATTCGCGCGCGGGACGTGATGGAGAAATGCTTCGAGGATCATTCGAGATTGCATTTGCTCTGTACTTGCATTGAAAAGGGAAAACAGAACTGTTTAGCATAACTATGCTCGGATAGATTCCTACCTTACCGATTTTTTATATTTAACGCAATACCTATATAGTTTATCTTTATATATCTGTCGTTAAATGCCAACACCGGTATGATAGGAATCTTTTTGAGCATAGTTAAATAGTATCATCGTATAAAGTGAAAAAAATATAAATATAGTACATTTTCATACAAGTGCGACAAAGTGTTTTTACCCTCGTGTGGACGTTTGCACATGAGGGTGAAATCTGTTTCTCGCTCATATATCGAACCGTATTTTACGGCACATAGTGTGTCTTTCTTCCCTCGTGCGATAAATTAAGTTTTTCGCACGGAATGTTAGAATTATTAATTACATATGTTACGCAAAACGATAAAAATTTGCGGTTGCATTTAATTAATAAAGTAAATTTCTTTAATTGTGTAAAAAATATAATTGTTTGTTCCGATTGGTGTGTTGAAAAGTATTTATTGTTGGTACTGTTTGATAATACACCTAATGTAATCAGTTAGCATCAATCAAATAATGCGATTAATAATTTATAATATAAAATAAGTAACGGAATAATGTTGATACAAGAATTTAATAAATATTGAAATAGTAATCGTAAAGGTATATAGCGAGTGCATCATAAATCTGTAAGTGGCTGACCTAACCTTGGCCTTATCTACTTTACTATTATGGACACCGATGAAATTTTAAAATATATACCATAGTTTGAAAAATGCAGATTGATATTATATTAAGAATGTTGTTTCAGTAGTTTGCGTATCAAAATCTTTATTTATAAATCTTAACTAAAAAAATTATTAAGTTTCTGTGATTAGGTACGTTGTAAAAGTGAATTTAACGTTCTAAAATACATTCGGTTGAGGATGCGAAGCACGAACGATCATCGAAATACAATCTTGTTTGCAATTTTTTATTTATTTAATTGCAACGTTTCAAGGACTTACGACACATGCCCTCCTTATCCCTCGCGATCAGTATAGTATAATTAGTTACTATGCTTCATCAGCTCAGTATCAGGGAGACTACTAAAAAAGTTGGTAGAAATTAATTAAGTAGAGCTGTGTATTTAGGATTTAATAAAAAAATCGGCAAGTGTTACAAATTCGATTAATGAACATTTTGTACAATAAACATGATTCAAAACACTCGTTGCTCGGTTCATATATTCAAATTAATTTGAAACTATATTTTGAATCATCATTTCATCGATAGTTTTACCTTCGATATATACTGTTTCGCTTTAAATAATCAATATAAACAATCACTTATCCTATTAAATTTGTCTCTTACGACAAGTCAGTTTATAATTTACAAGTAATTTGTTTATATATTTAAGATTGTCCTAAACGTTTCAACAGCGGCAGAAAAGTTAATATTGCACTTGGAAATAATGAAAGAAAAAAGAAAAAAGAGCCGAGCGAGATGAAAAACTAACGTTTGAAATGAAAATGTCAGCTTCAAAGCAAAGGAAATCGGTCATGTGTTAAGATCCTTTCCCGGCATGTAGCTCTTGAATCTTGTATATAAAATAAAGAAAGAAAGAAGGAGAAGAAAAAAAGAGAGAGAGACGAGGCGTTGGGAGGCGAGTAGAGAGAGAGAGAGAGAGAGAGAGAGATGCGGCAACGAAAGGAGGAAGAAGAAACAGGTTAAGTTGATAAGGGAATAGCTAATGCGAGGAACTTTTTAAACGAGCGAAGAGAGCCGCTAATCAAAGCGGCTTCTTCAAGGGGATTTCCTCTCCCGAGGCGTGGCGCAAGCTGCCCTCTAAATAAATTATCCCCGGGTTAAAAGCCTCTTCGCACTTCTTCGGATAATCTCGCTCGCCCGCCCGCCCGAGCAACGCCAGCCAACAGCAGCAGCAGCAGCAGCCGACCGACTGCTTTGTGAGAGAACCTCTCGTTTCTAAGGGGGGGGGGGG
>UELV01179722.1:25544-36012 GCA_900490015.1 Megastigmus stigmatizans
GGGGGGGGGGGCTAGATTCGTCGTTTCTCCTTTGGTCAAAAGCTGCTTCCACTCCTGCTGCTACGTTGGATACGTTGGTGGTTTAGTCTTGCGCGCCCTTTATAAATGGGGAATGTAAACGGCTATTTAACATTCGCGAGGGCATATAGGTACGCATATGGAATGGATTTAGAGAATTGGCCGGCGACGGAATAGCAATATTACTATGGACACTTGAATATTTTCTTAATTTTATTGCTGTTTTGCTGTTTTTACGCGAGCCCCCCTTACTGGGTTTTTGTGTGAATGGTTCATAGAATCAATGGTCAGTTTTTACTTTGTTAGGTGTAGATGGAATCGATAAACAGGATATAAATAATAAAACATACACGATCTAATTACCCTTGCTAATATCTTGTATGTAAATATATATATTGAAATACTACAGTTGTAAACTAGTTGTATCTGTACATATGTCTGGGACTTGGTCTAATCTAATCTTTAAAGTTATTTTAATTATAAAGTAATGTCTAATTTTTAAAATCTAGTATCATGCATTGCACACATTGAGATGAATATATACAGTTAGTGTAACCATTCGTATAACGAGTGTCTGCTGTAAATTCTCTATTATTTTTTATTTGGCTCTAGATGCATGAAATTATTTTTATCGACCAAAACAAACTGACGGTATTCAGAACTTCGATACATATATGATAAGCTAATAGCTGTTTGTAATCCAATTCTCGAGTTTGCTTTCGATTGTTTGTTTGGTACATATTAGCCTTTTCAGTTCATTTGGTTGAATCGAGCATTGTATAACTTGATAGCTTTCATTACATGAATTTTTGGTCATTTTTTCTAACCCTTCGTTATGGATTTATTGTAAATTGTTTATAACATTCGCTGGGAAAATCGTACGAAGTAACAATTCATGTGTATTTTAGTTTACATTACTTTAGCTAATTTTGAACATAAATAATAATTACTAAGTCTTCTGTATTTGTATAATATGTCCAATTGTTATACAAAAACGATATAAAAAACATTCCTTTGGGAATGTGGTGGAAATCAACTGAAAATTTCGCTTCGGCACTACTGAAAATATCCATTACACTCACGTCAACATTGATCAATATTGTAAAGAGAGGATTGAAATATTTAATATATACTATGTATTTCCAGATAATAAAATGTTATTAGAATCTAAGTATATAATCTTGTTCAAACTTTCGCGCTTATTTTGTACACGAGATGAAAATGTTTTGTTACGAAACACACATGTATAGCTTATAGAGTGTGCGCTTAATAAAACTCGGATAGTAAAGAGAATGAAGGTTGTGTAGCACAATATTTATACAGAAGCATACATTGAAGAAACGGGCAGAGAAAAGAAAGGCAGAAAGTAAAAACACCACTCTAATGAAAGATGTATAAAAAATAAATATATTATGCAGAGTATATTTGCTGGCACTCTCTCGACTTGAGCTTCTTTTCGCTGAGGATCGCAAGATCGCGATTCGTTCGCCTACATTTCACTCGGCGTTTTCCTGGAGCTTTACATAAAATTATTTCAAAATGCATCTGCTCACCTGCGTGTGACATCTCCTTTCCAGGGACGAGACGGCGTCGCCGGCTCTTCATCTTAATGCGTCGAGAGCCGTGGGAAACAAGGGCTTTAACGACAGGTCGTCTTACTTAAGAGAAGAGTGACAACGGAAATCCCCTTTGCCTATGAATATTTCCCATTGCGATCACCGTATATTTTATTTTTTTTTCGTGGCTCTTATATAAAGTGAAAATACAAATAAAAATAAGTTGAGAATCTATCCGATGCTCGGGTAGATAAATCAGTTGCGAAACAACTTGGTAGGATTATTATTTATTGTGATCAACTAAGATAAATGACCCAATTTCTACTCGCTTATTTACTTCATGGCCTTCAAGTAATACTTTTTAATTGATTAAATATTTCTCCGAATGTTTTAATAGTTTAGAAATACAATTGATATTTGTAACAACATGAAAAAATACGAAGTTAGTAGAAACTTCATTCACTTTAATGGCTATACCCATTTGAAGAATCTTTATACAGTTGAATTTGAATTACCTTTTATTTCTACTTACGTACGATTTTTTCCACTTTATATATTCACATTAATAAGCAGTATGGGATGCACAAATAAAGGAATATAACAGGGAGTGCATCCGTCGCATTCAATTCGAAAGGGATGAAAAATCTTGAATTACTGGCTGGAATAAGGTGTGAGAAAAAGGACGCAACCCAGGTGAAATTCAGTGTAAAGCGATAGTCGATTGAAATGGGAAACCGAGAGGGAATGAGTGGGCGTGCAGTGAAAGTCAACGTCTAGAGTGAGAGAGTGTGTGTGTTGTGTGTGTGTGTGTTCGAGAGGGAGATCAAAGTATATGAAGCGGTTGCCGGTAGTTGGCGGTCGCGAAACAGAAGCTGCTATATGGTCCTCGCATCGGAATGCAGACGGACTGCGCGGACGCGACAGACTGCAGTCGGGGGGCCGCCTTACCAGTGAAGTTAAAGCCGCTCGAGTCAGCCGTGCGTGGCCGTAAAAGATCACGTCGAGGGTGCCGGTGGTCAGTTGGCGAATCCCCCCACCCATGCAACTCGGTCACGCAGCCTCAACCCGACGACCATTGACTGCTAATGCGCTCCTACACACAGGGCCGCGGATATTGCTTTGGCGCTCGATTGCTTATTTATAGCCGTTCGTTGTACTCGCGCCCGCACTGGATGGAGCGTTTTCGCTATGGCCGTCCTCTACAAGCTGTTCGCTATCTTTCTGGATCTCTATGTGGATGCTGATTACCAATAGGAGCTGCTATTTGTAGCCTGTGCTCTTTTTTTTTCTTTTATTTCGTATAGAAACTCGATTGAGCTGATGTAGCTGCTAATTTATTTATTTGTAGAGGAGGTGGAAAATGCTTGCTTTAGTGTGTAATTATTCCATCGATTATTATTGAGCAGCATTTATGCGATGAGTGCAGATACTTCATAGGAAAGATAATTTCGAACACCGATAGATATTTTAGATTGCGTGCATGACGCTAATTAAAATTCAATTAATTTGCTAAACTTAAGTTGTTTATTTAAACAGATCGATTATATATTAAAATGTGTGTAAATAATTAGCATAGATATTTATTAAGTAAAAATTTGATAATAATAGATATTGACTGGAAGTGTATCTATATATGTACGTTCCTTTAGCCGAAGGAACTCGTTAATTAATTTTTACGACATATTTATTACAGTACTTGTATATTAGTATCCGTACCGTTGTCTGGTATATTCTTTCACATAATGAAAATAATTTAATTTCTGTAATCATTTATAAGTATTATAAAACAAGACAATGAAATAATGTTCCTAATAATATATAATAAATGACTTGTTAGTCTTTGCTCTGCTTATGAAGTTTAAAGCAACTGTTATAGATATCCTTGTACTTATAATTAGTAAGTCTGAATAAGTGAGACTTATTGCAAATCAATGACTATTTAGTGTTTCGATTGAATCAGTTATACTTACCACTACTCAATTGTAAATACTCACTGATTTGCAGTGAGTCTTGTTTATTCAAATTGAGAGAATAGTTTCCGTTCGCGTATATACTAATACTTTTCTCTTACTTCACTATAGAGTAACCGTATCAATTACAGACCATTCACCATTTGATATACCAGTAAAAAATATAAATATAACTTGCGGAGATTTATTTCACTTGATTCGTACTTACTTTTGCATAAATATTTTTCTACCATTTTATTTATTATACACAAATATTAAAGCGATGGACTTTATGTATAACCACAGCTCCCATGTGTGGTTAGCGCGTTCGTTCACTGGTCTTTTTAAACATTTTCGATATTACTTAGGATGTAAAATAGATAATTTTTTTATCAAATACTTTGAATCACAAAGAACTAATAGGTACGAAGAACAAATTTCAGAATAGAAGTGAGCTTCGGTCGAATGCTATTATACATAGGTTAGTACGTGCCTCATTGAAAAAGGTTATATCTCCCGACAATGCTCTCACTTGACTGAAATAAATAATTTCGAATCTCGACTAAAAGTGACAAAGATTTCAGAAAAAAATAAAGAACATTCGAACTTCACCAATAGACAGCTTAAAAACCGTGCGAAAACAAATTTGAGATCAAGACGCGTTTTTCAAGTGTGTACATTTTCGTTTGAAAATAAAAAAAAATATATATATAGAGAGAGTCAAGAATGTATATAGGAGGAAAAGAATTGCGTCTTGTCTGCATATATCGGGAGGGTGGGCCTGCGCCTCTGTACGTCTCGCGATTATTTTCCGGCAATATACTGGGAGAAATCGATTTCCGCGCGATTTCCGACTGTGCGAGTGCGAGAGAGAGAGAGAGAAAGAGAGAGAGAGAGTTGGAACTTCAATCACCTCACGTGCTTGCCGTGCCTCGCGCCCGCCCGCGTCTCAAAGCCGGCAAATAAATCTAAATAAACTTGGGCGGCCCAATACATCGGGGATTTGCACACCTTGAGCGACCTCGGGGATCGCTCTTTGCGCGATCCACTCGTGCGCCTGTTGAAAACGTGATGCGAAGAAATGATGCCGGGACTACTGCTGCTACCAAGAGTATAGAGCGACCCTCTCTCTCTCTCTCTCTCTCTCTCTCTCGGTCATAGGATAGAAAATATTCTCTCCTGTAGGTGCGCGCACGCGGCTTCCGCAGCCGCTTCTGCCTCGGCGAATTTATGCAAAGTAAATGTATAAATAAGCGCCCGGCCGGGGAGCGAGAGTCTACGCGGTTATTAAAGGAATCGTTGATTCGATGGAGAAGATCGACAGACAGATTGCATTTTGTATGATCTGATTCGCGGATGAGTTTGGAAATAACTGCCGGCGGAACATAAGGGCTAAGCGAAGGCTGTTTTTACGGCTATTGGTGAGACATGGAATGGCGCGAATCTGATTAATTTCAGTTTGGGTAATGAGCTTTATAGTTAAATAAGGTGTACTTGAATATCGAGGTGGTGTATAGATGCAAAAGCGAAAATGGATGCTGAGAGAACTCGATTAAACACAATCCGTACTTTGAGCGGATAATTAATGAAATAACGACACTTGCGACAATTAGACAAGCGATTCGCGCAAATTTTAAACGTATTTCCGAGAATATTGTCCAAAGGAATGAAATAATGCGATAAATTATTGTAAAGATTGATTTTACCTTAAATTATTTAGTCTCAATAAACTACTGAAAGCTTTTTTTATAAGATAACGTTAATTATGTATATTATTAATTGATCGCGCGCATTTTTAATAACTAATTTAATTTATTGTTGATGTTACGGTGATAGGTCAAAACTTTTCTGCAAGTTCCATGAAAATAAAAGCTTATTAAATGCGCTCGCACATTGTACCTCCTTTTCTTGAATTTAACTGACCATGGTTCCGAGTGATTCGATATTTATTTCAAATCTATCTCTCTAAATTTCACTAGTATTTGTGCATATACACTATTTTAGAAAGTGATAAGTAGGTTACTGAGAAATAATGAATATTCACTAACAAATGGAATAAGTTTTACTATTGATTTTAGTGGATATATACAGTAAAAAAATGACTGTATTTTTACTGCTGCTTTAGCCTTCACAAGTTTGTGATTTGTGATGTTTTAGGCGGCTTCGAATGGCCCTCACAAATTATACAGTGCTATTTTAAATGATTGATGTTGATCTGCATTTTTACTACATATTATATCAATATTTATTAATGTATTATATATAATAATATATACTTTTAATTTAATATTTTTTAAAATTAAGGTAGAACACAGTTAACCAATTTTAATAAATTTGAAATTTAAATTGCATTGCAATGATAATTTAGGCAATTCTTTATTTAATATGAATTTATTACATTATTTTTTAATTAATTTTATTTTATTTTGAGCAAAATTTTAGGTGTCGAAAAGCTGATTGTTTCGTGTTCAAACCTACTAAACAATTTTATTTTATTTTATTAAATTATTTCGATGCGTTCCAGCCATGCAAAATTTAAAGTTATCAATTCTACAAGATGAAGGAAATCATGTCTGCGTAATTGAGGTTATGTTAAGCTCGTTGCGTCACGAATGTTCAAGGAAAACTTTATTTCACTAAATCAATAGTGTTTTTTTCGCTGGAATGACAGTAAATTATCACTTACACATTAGTTACTTTTGACGAATTGTCTAGTGGCAATTCACTACTTAAATTAGGGAAGCTTTCACTAGAATTAATTCTAATAATAGGTAGTAGAAGCAACGAAGATAGACCATTCTATTTTCGTTATTGGTAGAAGTAAACTAATAGTAAAAGAAAATAATTTTACTTATAAAAAATTTAGGTGGTTGCCGTTGCTGCTGCTTTCGGAGCTTTACAGTATGTACCACACATCTTTATTTATAAACGTTAGTTACATTTTGTTTTTTGTCCCTGCCTTGTCCCACACCATTCCGCATTCGCCCATGTTGCGCATGTGGAGCGGTGAAACTTCATTGGTAAACCCAGTGGGATAATTCCTGGGGATATACCCACTCCGGAATGGCTGGTATATTGAAAGGTTCAATTTGGGGGTTTATGTCACATTAAATAGGTTTAAACTCCGAAATTGTACGCATTTCATACCTCCTGCTCACCTTGTGGGATATGAGGAGACACCTATAAAGCACTCGGACGAAGTCAGCGGTTCACCCATCCATAACTACTAATCGTGGCCACCTATGCTTAACTCCGCCGATTACCCAAGATATAACCTCGCTACCTCACCAAGGCGTCGGTCAACCATAATTATATATTCTGCAAAAGTAATTCTTCTAGCATATTTAGACATGCAATCTTAGATATAAAATGCTTCTTTAATTTTTTCAGGTACTAAATCATGCATTACGTTATCAGAAATCTAGAAGGTTATTGATAGATCGTGGATCAAAATTATTAGTATTGATTTGAGTAGTTGTATATTCAAAAATGAAATAGCACATTTTCGATCACCCAATTAAAGTGTCTGCATAATATTTCACAGTAATTCTCGTGATGGATACCAAATTTACGGAAATCGAATCATATCACTTTTAAAAGGTTAAATGAATATTCCATGATCATAAGATTATTGATTTTTTTAAAATAGTCCGTTAGGAATAATCAGCTTCCGTGCAATCGATGGAGAAATATTTTGCAAATTCGCTTACGAACCACTTTAAATTCATCAAACTGTAGTCGATATATAGTTATAGAGTAGCAATAATAATAGGATCTATAAATATATAGCGGAAACAGAAGAAAAATATTTAATTATATTGTGCGCGCGTTGGCGATTTTTCACATTTAAAATCGCCGAAACGCAGGCCGCGCTCACTGGGTTTGGATTGCACATGTGGATGGGAGAACTTTGGCCTTTTTTTATGTTAAAATGAAACGAATTTATTTTCGGTCTTGTCCAAAATACAAAATTAAGGAAGAGTTAATTAGAAAAGAAATACTTAAAGGTTTGTCGACACGTGGCTTCGCGTTAAATCAGAACAAGCGAAGGCGACGCAGTCAGAGCGGAAGAGCGCGAGTTCGGGACGAACAAATGCTTTTAAGCACCTCACAGCGCGATAGAGATATTAGCTAATCAGCGCGTATCGCGTCCCCCGACCTGACGACGAGTCGAAGGTCGCGAGCTCGTTAAGTTACACACGCGGCGGCGAATACAAACTGAACGGCCGCAACATATATTAAGCAGCTTTCCTGCGAGTTCGTCTCCTTCATCTCCGCTTACGTCACATGTCAGCTATTCTCGATTTATTTTTTAGCGTAAATGTGTGTGTGCGCGTGTTGGTGTTTTTTTTAAATTAAAATTACTTTCCTGTGTACAATAAATTCAAATATTAAAGAGGCTAGATAAATAATTTTTCAAGGTCTAATCTGAATGCGAGTCTTATATCCGAGCGAGAGTAATAGTGAACGAGGAATTGCAGCTAGTATTTAATGAGAATTAGATTGCAGAAGAAGTGAATATATTATACAATATTCTACGACAGGACAATTGCAAATAAATACAATCTGATTTGTTGGAGCGCGAGCTTCAGGTATAATTCCATTAGCATTATCAGAAAATAACAAAGTGCCGGGATCTCGGGCACGTCTGCTTTTGAGGGGCACCAACAACGGGCCATTGGCTCCTATGACTCTAAACCTACGAATTTCCGGGCTCTGGTCGCTCGTCGCCGCTCTTCCTCTCGATATTTGAATTGCGAAAAGGGAGTCCATCGCGGATATTGGCCTCGTCCATTTGGGACGATATTATCTGGCGGTTAAATTAAACGCGGTAATATATTTAGTGCGGAGCGCAAGCTCGACTCGCCTCTCTCTCTCTCTCTCGTTCTCGCCGCTCGACGGCTGTTAAAAGTCCGGGACACCGCGCGGCCTCTGCTCTCGGGAAAATAATTTAATAAAACGCCCTTCATTAACTAATTAGTAATCGGGTCGGCCACGGCGTGGCTGCTGCTGCTGCGCGGATCCGCATAAATTACCTCGCGTGATTTAAGGTAAGGCTCTTGAAATTTTTTATGCATGCAATTGCGTCTGTTCCGTGATATTAATTCTATGGATTTTCGTATGGAATCGTTTGTTACGATTGAATTATAGTACGATTCGAGAAAGGGATTGAAATGATTTTAAGGAGAATTCGTTAATTATGTTATGAGATGATCGATGCTTAATAGGTACGAATTGATATCGAAGATAGTACTGTTTTGAAGATATAATTAAGATCGCATTACCTATGATGAACAATCGCGTTAATTAATTAAACGAAGACTCATGTGCGGTTATTGTAAGGTTCTATACGTATTGCATTATAATGATGCACCTTCTCGAATAGCCTAAGAGCATTAGCAGAAATTCCCTATTAAATTTGAAAACGTATTCATATGCTATATACGTTATTTAAATTATTTTTCATGCAGTAGAAATTTTAAGTTGATAAGCTGTACATAATATTCACACAAGTGCATTATTCGGATTGAAAACAGTATAAGGCAACAGCTATCTATACGTATGATCTTTCGTGTTTTCCTAATATTTCATAATCACAAGCAGGATTAATTTCTTAGAGTATGGTCGGTTACCGTTACGCTATAAAGGAACTATTGTTATTGCACCTGAACACGCATTACCTTTATGTGATTGCATGCGTAAATTTAATTACGGCGAATAATGATTCGATAAAACATTTTCATTTAATTGATATTTTTTTATTTTACAAACTTTAAAAAATTATAATAAGCTTTTGCGTGTGAAAATTCACGGTTACTAGTTTAAATGTTGAAAATTATTCTGGTAGTGATTAACACGCTTGGTTATGAGAATAAAATTATACTAAATATTGTAAAAACTTGAAAAATTTCGCGACTGTTGAAAGATGATTAAATTGACGTAACTTATTGCAATAAAGCGCATACCCTTATTGTTTTAAATATTTTGAAGCATATATGTTTCAATGTTGACATTTAAGGAAAATTTAATCTATTTCTTTATTTACGTTTAGAATACCAAATGTACTTTTCGTTAATTGTTCAGTTCAGTTTCGTTTAGATGCAAGCTAATTATAATTTAACAAATAAATGATAATTTTCTAGGATATCTAAATAAGATTCATTTAATCTCCTTTGTGTTGTGCAGTTGTACACAGTACCCATAAACACGACTTGGCATTAAACTCAAGTAGTAGTAAACACAATTGAAAGTTGTGAAAGAATAAATTATGTACATCTCAATTAACTGTGTGCGTTAATCGCATTTCTATACATATAGAAGAGCTATTTAACGAGCTTGGGAATTAATCGAGGCGAATGCTAGTAACCGTCAGATGATGAGTTTAATGAGATAAATTAAATTATTCGCGGAACTGGAGCGCTACAATGGAAGTAACTCGATGTCATCTTAAACATGTTAGAATGTCGGAATTTTGTATGTAACATCTGTTCTATTTCCGCGATAAAGTACTTTCGAATTTGTTGTAGGAGCTGAAATGATATTTGATCTGGAGCGTTAAATCCGAATGGATGAATTTGAAAATCTGGTCCTCAATAACGCTGAGAGTTAGAAATATTTATTTCTGCTCAAGATTCTTATTCACAGTTAAAAGGATTTACTTGAATCAAAATGCTAAATTAGGTGACAATTGAAAAATACCTTAAATATAAATAAATATTTCATTTATTTATCTAATCATTGTATATGGAGTAAATCATTTTGATATTTCAACAACCGAAGCAAAGTAAGGAATTCTATTTGTAAGAAATATGAATTTCTAACACATATACAAACCCACTCGATAGTATTAAAACAATTTTTTTCTCGACTAAGCTTACTTAATAACGCGAAATCTATTCATGTTCGGGGCAGAGGAGATGGGGGGGGGGGGGGGGGGGGGGAAAA
>UELV01179724.1:0-27793 GCA_900490015.1 Megastigmus stigmatizans
CGCGCGCGCGCGCGCGCACAGCTAGCCTCCAGCCCCAGTTCCCACCACCGCCAACTCTCTCTCTCTCTACCCTCCCGCTGCCGCCGCCGCCGCCTCCCCAGCCTCACACCCACTCGCGAAGGGGGAGGAGGAGGAGGAGAGTGAGCACAGCAGCGCCGCGGCACGTGTCTCTCATTCCTCGGCTGCGCACTTCAGCATTTTTATTGCTAAATATTTATCGTCGCCGCCGCGTGATAGATCCGTCTCGCACTGACGCCGCCATACCTCCGCCATCGCCGTCGCCACACTGAGTGGTTAATTTTGCCAAAAGCCTGGTCAACGTTAAATAATATACATTTTGATACTATAGTGCGATAAAGTGATTCTATACCCTCGTGTGAACTTTTGCACACGAGCGAACCGAGTTTTTAAGCCATTAACGCTGAAACGTGCAATTTTTCTTCTCATCTTTTGACGATAGAACTTTTTCTGTGAACTTCCTTAAAAAAAGTTCTAAATTTAGGGTTTCCGGTAGCTTAAAGTCTCATCTTCTTAAATTCCATCGTTAAAATTGTTCTAGATGGCGATCTAAAAAGTTACTGCCTTTTTATTCGAAAAAATGTGTTTTTTCGAAATCATTTACTTTTGCGAAAAGTAAGCCATAACTTTTTAAAATCGACATCCAGTACGATATTTTGGTTAAGACGTTTGGAAAATGAGACTGTAAACTGTCGAAAACACTATATCTAGAATTTTTTTCAAGATGTTTACAGGTATGCTCAAAATCAGTTACCCTAATTTAAAATAAAGCGTTTTTAGATCATTATTACATCCCACGTAATACATAAATCATGTTGCTACAGAGTTAGAAAACACTTAATAAAAAAATTGAGATTTGACCAAGTTTTTGGCATAATTAACCACACAGTTCGCCGCTGCCACCCCCACTTTATTGAATTTCATATATCCTTTACCCCGCCTCCCAGCTTTTTCTCATTGCTCTATATCTTTGCAGGAGCCGTAATTTTCGCGGGCGCTCGATTTTTATCATGACTCTGTATTGTATTGTTTTTCATTTAGTGGCTGCTGCTACAACTCGAGCGAGTGATTGATTTGGTAATATACGATGGACTCGCGCGCATGACTCGGTAAATGCGTTTATATATATTCGGTGTATCGTGGAGCTCCGTTGTGTCCTGATTCGCGCTGCAAATTAACTGTGGGAGGCCGGTGGAAAATGCTGATGCGCGAGACCGAGCAAACATTTTTCGACGAGGTAGTGCGCGAAGGCCGAGGTTTGGTGCAGGATGTATGTATATGCATTGTCCGTGGGGATGGACTGGCCGGTCACGTGAACGATGATTAGCGATACTCGTGACTGCCTTTTTTTTGCTGTCCTCTCGCTTATTCCTTGGGACAAATTATTCGCGTCATTGGGATTGGGATTTTATGCACTTTGCGTTGTATATCAATTCCGCAAATTTAATACACACGTTTCTTTTTCTCTGCTATTCCAGATTAAATAAGTGTAAGATTTCTCCGATATTGAAACAAGTCCATGTACTCGTGGACTGTTGGCTTAAGTCCTTTTTCAGCAAACAAAACTGCAATGCTTTGTAGTTTGGATTAGTTCCGCGTTCACCGCGGCTCGCCTGTTATTTACAGCGCCAAAATTTCGAGTAATGGTCAACACGATGAAGCACGAATATATACCGGTGCCTCTGAACTTTGCACAATATCCAGCGATTTTAATCAATCCCGCCGACACAATTTTTGTGCATCTATCGCTTGCAAATTCCTTAAACACGTGTTATGTATATCGCAACGCTCATCAGTCATCGATACACAAGGCGGCGAGCGGAAAAATCAATAGACTCAAGCGTCGATCGGTGTACAACATTTCGGTATACAGGCGCCGCCGCTGCCGCCGTCGCGCACACGTATATAAATAACGGCTTATGCTCGCGTTCATAAAAGTTGAAGGAGGAGGCGAAGACGGCCGGTGGCGAGGCAGTACGGAGCAGGAAAGGCGAGAGAAAGAGAAAAAGAAAGCGGAAAAGCGCCTGCGAGAAAGAGAGAGAGGGAGAGACGGTAGACGCGAAAATAACCTCATATTATATCGATCGGACCGCGCCACGCGCGCGTAACCCATTTGGTATTGTTCCGCGTTGGCGGCTCATCCGCTCATGCCAACAAATTAAATCACCACGCAATAAGCTAATCGAGCGCCTCTCCCTCTCTCTCTCTCCCTATACACATTGGAAATAACTCAACGATTGTGGAATATCTTCGATGTCGAGTAATTAAACGACTGGATACTTCCATTATGGTTATTCTTTAACGACCACGATCGATCGAATGGATTCGCTGTTTCACGTGCAGTATATATAAGCGACTCGTTCGTTTTTCGCGTGGCGGCCGTTCGATCTATCTTATCGTGCCGATGGAAATTGACGCAAGTTCGCGCGCGTCTTATCGGCAATGATAAGCCCAGGCTAAGGAGACAACGACGACGATGCGTCTGGGAATATATATCTCGAGACTAAGATGGGCTTTGACGCATAAGCCGATCGCCCCATCTGTCCACACACCTGAGACACCGACCGAACGACTCTTTTCCTTTGTCGTTTTCTTTTTATCTCCTTACGATCAGAGCTTTCGCGCGACATCCTCGTTTATCGCGATCGTTCTTATATACGGAAGTTATACGTACATCGACACACGTGAATATAAGTGATGTGTACAGATGCGAGAAGAAGCTCTATGATGAACGGCGTTGATTTTTATCAATTCTGGTAAAGCGTATGAGCTTTTTCTTGTAATTAGGAGTATATGTGTTTGTTAATTGCTGGGATAGCAGTCGCGAAGGTAAACTTAACGCGGCGGGACTGAAAAAAATGACTCGGTTAATCAATCGGTTGTAAATCATTTTTCCAGCGGCTATGATTCGATTAAAGCTCGCGCGCGCACGCAACCTGGCATTGGGGCTTTGAATGAAAAATTGATCGTAATTGTTATTACTTTTTAATAACGCTCAATCTATATTTTATGACGCGAAGAGAAGTGTGTGACAGTGAATAATTATATCGGATTACAGTTGAAAGATAAAAATGTACATTTTTTTAGGGATTTTACAAATCTCTCGTTGTATGGTTATACATTTTATACATTTCCAAAAAATCCAATAAATTCCTTTTACGACTGCCGCGCACCATCGCGCATAAAGTCTTTCAAAAGTTGCCAACTATATACGCATCGAAATTTTTTTGTGAAAAAAAGCTATACGGTAAAACAATTCATTGCTCGTACTATTGGAAATATCAAATTTAAAAAATAAAAATAAAATAAGCAAACGAGCGAGCAACGAGGTTTACGTACATTTTATATCGCTAACTAAATCCTCTTACCGTCGTGCGGACATTGCGAAACGCGCGTCGTTGCGACAGAGACACAATCGTATATTTTCTAAACGCGCATCGCTAAATACTTAATAATCGCGCTTGTCCTACATTTCCTCCTCTCTCCGCCCAAAGCTTCCCGTCAAAGAGCATAGACAGGCGCAAATCGTTCCCCGGAATCAATCTCAAGCCTATTGGCAATCAGAGGCAGACTGGTGAAATCGCGCGGAAACTGAACGTCGCTCGCGCGACTTTGTGCAAAGAGAGTGCAAAGAGAGCCGCAAGCTATACACGATAGGCATCTTTCGCGCACTCGAGTTCAAGCACATGGAGATGCACACGTTGGAACGATTTAATCGGGTATTTTTTCTACCCCATATACCCGACCGAATCTTTGTCCCTCACACACACATGCATCTATATATGTAGCTGATCGGAAAAGGGAAGAAAAGGTATAAGGGTAAAACACTCGACCTGAAATCCAAGCGTCAGCATCTCTTTTTGCTACTTCTTATCTCCCTCGCTTTCTCGCTCTCTTTTACTGCACACGCGAGGCTTCGTGCGTCAGCGCGTATACGCGATAAAGTCGGCGCTTTTTTTTTTATTTGCGACCGCACGGTGATACGTATACGCACGAGTTGCTTGATTGATTTACACAGCGCCGCGACTCTCCCTGACGTTTACCGTGCGGTTCGAGTGCTTTTTTCGCCTTTTCCCGAATGATACGTTATACAGATGAAGCTACAGCCTCGAGGTTGAGAAAAAAAGAGAGACAAGAGTCACGAGATAAGATCTCGTGAAGTCGGGCGCTGGTATTGTCTAATCGCCCGGAATGAGTATAAATGTTAATTTTAGAAAATTCGAGACGAGTACGTACTCTTTTCTTTATTTCGCCGAAACGCGAGATTGTAAAGTTTGAATGCGTTCGAATTGTAGAAAAGTTTGAACGATGCTGCTTTATTTAGATACTGTTTTATCCGGGACATGGATTTCTTACTTTTTAAATAAAGTATATTATGGCTGCCAAGATCGTTCAATTGTGTTATATTTGAAGTACTGAAAAATAAGCCTCATTGCGAAGTCAATATTAGCTTTGAGTGGTGTGCCATTTTATTGGAAAACAAATAAACAGATAAAGGCCAAACTTATAGTCTACTTATAGTTTGGATATAATTTGTAAAGTACATTTCAAACGTGTCTCGTCTTTTCACTTTAGTGCGCTTGAAATAAGCTGTAAAATTACTTGAAAATAATTAATGAACATTTAATAACTTGAATAATATCGAAAATAAAGTCCGGAAACTTTTCATCCGGTACAGACAAAATACGACGTTTAATAAATCCATCAAGAAATAATTTATTTCGTAAAAGTTAATGTATATTCAAATTTTATTTTTAGTATCGATAAAACATCAAACACGTGTTATGCAAGAAAGAAAAAAATATTTTACCAGCCATTTACTTTTTCTGCATGTTTTCGGCAACACATCTGTTTCATCATTTGTTACAATATGTTGATAATGCGAGGCGTGTAGTTTTGACTGGATTTAACTGAAACGCGTTATCGTATTATTCTGCTTCTGAGAGTTGCTCTCCAAAATAATTATATGCTTTCTAAAACTTTCCTTCAATGCTAATCGAGAAGCATCACTTTTTACATAAAGCATTACAGTTTTAAAGTAAAACATTAGATTAATGTGTACAATTTCTCAATAATTAATCGACAAGAGTTTTTATTTGAAAAAGTATATAAATATGTGTTTAATAAACTTTGAAAAGTCCAAATTAAAGTTTCGCGAGCCGTCGACTCATACTAATACGATATGTTTAATCAAAATTTAATGTATTATTAAAATTGATCCTCTAATGACTTCAAACTTATGCTCGAATCGACAAAACTCAGACAATCAGAAAATCGACAATGCATTTTCTAAGAATATTGAATAGCTTACACTTCTAAATTTTTTGTTCATAGTCGCTAGATTAAATGAGCGTTTGCTTCGAAATTAATTATAACTACACTCTTTTTATTGTGCTCGCTGAAAATGCTGGATTAAAAGAAAGAAAAATACTTCCTTGTAGTCAGCTTTCGAGCTGGTGAAAAATTAACTACGTGATGCATTATGGCAAGTATCGCTAAACTTATAAGTGGCTGTCGATTTACTTTTTGAAAGGAGCTGCAAAGTACATATAAGGTGAACAAGCAGCGTGTATAGAATATATATCAACTACTTCTGACTAGCTTCTTCTGGAAACTTTTGGAAATTCAGCGGTTATTGATAAGGTCGCGTTACTTGGTTAGTTTTATATTCATAATATTCATGGATTTACAAAGTCTAAAATATAGGCATGGGCGTGGATAAAATTGTTTGTTCGTTAAAAACATATAATTTACGTACAATCATTTATAAATAATGTGAATAACGTGGATTTCGTCAGAACAACAGCAGTCATCATGAAAAGTGCTCGATCACAATAGCTCGTAATACAAAAAAAAACGCCAATTTTCCCACTGAAATAAAGCTGTAAAGTCCTTGCGAAATCGAGCTCTCTCTCTCTCACTCCTCATATCGCTGCTGCAAAACAAACTCGACGTCGAAAACAGCCGTGGGTAACATACAAAGCGACGCTTCGAAGGAGAGAGAGAGAGAGAGAGAGAGAGAGAGAGAGAGAGAGAGAGAGAGAGAGAGGCCAATATAATGACGGATGTGGCATTCCTCTCTCTCTCTCTCTCTCTCTCTCTCTCTCTCTCTCTCTAATCGAGCTTCCAAAAGAGGAGAACACAACACGAGCGAGACGATAGCATGTATGCAGATATGCGCGCGTGAGAGTGAAAGGAAAAAATAAGCACGTGACAGTAAAAGAATGCGTAATAATATGCCTGTGAGTGCCGCGTCGACATATATATTTATACATGTACATATATATATATATATATATATATATATATGTCGACGCGGTTCATCGACATCGTCATGCCGAATTATTGCGTGTGTTGCGTGCTGTTGACGAGCCGTTGCTCTCATGCCTCGTGATGTACCTCTTCTCTCTTTTTCCTCTCTCTCCTCGCTCTCTTGAGTTTAAAAGAGAGAAAGAGAGAGAGAGAGAGAGGAAGGAACACAAGCCGGAACCTCTTGACCCCACGTGCAACGAGACGCGACTACTAGTACTGTAGACTGTGTGGAAGAAAAGATGGAAAAAAAAGAGATATTACATTCTGGCGGAATGACTAGTGCTGCTTTTTTTCCTTCGTGAGACGCTTTTAAAGTTTTACCATTCGTATACTGCATTTCAAAATGAGTCATTTTTGAGGTTGAATGTCTATAACGGAGTTATATTATGTCCCGCAGTATTGTATTTCTAAAATGATTTTAATTCAGGTCCTGCGAAAGCCGGAATACTTTAAAATTAATAGTCTGGTACCAATGCTCAGAGCAATTTGTTATAGTACACAATATATAATTAATTTTAGCTGGAAGCTACGTGACTTGCGGAAACATAACTTTAAAATGTTATATATAGGTCCTTGCCGTGCCTTTGAAAACAAATAATCACAGTTATACATTCACAAACTCAAAATTGGATCTTAAACGAATTCCTGTTATTACGAATCACATTGGCCAATCAGCAATAAGATTTCAATCAGAATACGTTACGATTTGAGAAAAAGGTATATACTTATATGAGTGTAGGTATGCTCTTATTACGTAAACGTATAACAGCACAACTATAGCATGTGTGGGAACGAATGTTATTTTTATCTAAGAACCATAATTTCAAGTTTTTGCATACAAACTGTTAAAGAACACTATGCTTTAAAAATATTGTTATATTAGTAGTCTTTAATAGATGTAATCTAATTAATTGATTTACACCGCTGAAGTCTAACGATCTTTCATTTTTTTTCTGTTTCAGGTGAGTCAAGAGTAAATTGGTCTATTTACTTAAGCTACCACATTAATTGACAATGTCACGCAGCCTGTATAGAATTTTCAATAAATATAGCCCAAGGTACTTGTATACCCTAAAGCCCCAGTCGTAGCTGGTAGTTTATTTTCATATAGGCTATCACTTTTAGTTACAATCCTAAGAATTAAGTTTAAAATATATAGCATTTGGTAGTAGTAATAATAGCATTTACGAAAATGTATGTTACTAATATTAATTGCATTGTGATTCTTCTGTACTATATGTACAATATATTGTATGGCCAGTCGCTGAGAGTGAAAAAATGTGCTAATGTACGAAAAACAATATTTTACTTTTTGAGTGTAATCAAATTAATTGTTCTTAAAATTCACCAAAGAAAAGACAATGTACACTATGTCGTTTCGTGTACTTGCACACTTTTACACTGTATCATGTTAATGCTTGAATAAAAAAATCATCCCTATATACGCGTAGGAAAATAAAATGCGTTAATTAACAAATAATATTTTCAAACCGGGTATAAACAAATGCAGATTAACGCAACTGAAAAACAAACGAATCGTTATCCCGAGCTTACGTGTAGCTTTCAAAGTCCAAAACTTCCGTTGGCTATAGTTAATACGAATACGAATGTGATGAAACCGCAAACAGATTTTCCCCTCGTCGACCGCAGCGAAAGACCTCCATAGTTATACAGTGTATTGACACGCGTGTCTACCGTTACAATCTCTCTCTCTCCCTCTCTCTGCCTCTCTCTCTCTCTCTGCCTATCTCTCTCTCTCTCTCTCTCTCTCTCTCTCTCTGCTTCTCTCTCTCTCTATCTCTATCTCTCCCTCTCTCTCTTTCGGCGAAGAAGCGCGAAGCGCATTACGCACCCGCATTCACGTATACGCGAGCGCACGTGCGTTATAGGGGATTAATTCCCTTAGTTCAGTCAGAATATAGGAGAACGAGGAGCAAGTATACATACACAGTGCGTGAGAGAGAGAGAGAGAGAGAGAGAGAGAGAGAGAGAGAGAGAGAGAGAGAGAGAGAGAGAGATTTCCGATGTCCGATATTCTTTGCTTTTATTGTATCACATAAGAAAACTTGATATAGTTTTTTTTTTATTATCAAGTCCTACAAAAGTTCTAATATGACGCATATTTTCAGTTTGCAATTGTTTTAAATGCTTTAGGTAAGCTTATACTCTACAGTCACGACTTAACATATAAAGATTCGACACTTACGAATATAATATTGTACGGTTTGTAATCTCGATAAACAAAGAGAAAATCGAAAAATTGGATCTACCAAAAATTCGTTACATGCGAGGCTTAGGAACTTCCAACTCCCGGGGTCCTTGCGCTATTTAGCGATCGGCCTCGCGCACAATACCACAGAGTTTAAGCTCGCGCGATCGCTCGGCATGCACCCTATTAAAGCCCGTTTCCGCGAGCGACAGACTCGCGATGCGACGCTGTTCTTTTTTTCTTTTTCCTCATTCTCATGCATCCTCATTTGTGCGCGCGCGCACGTGGAGCGTATGTAACTACATGCGCGAGGCCTCCGCCAATTGGCTAATTAACGTCGCGCGCGCGCAATTCGTTTCCATTGTCCGCGCGCTTTCGCTTATATTTCTCGCTCTTCTCTCTGCGCGTCTCCGTATACGGCTATTTACGACTTACTGGTGTAGATTCGCGCTGACGATAATAGCAGGCAAGTATCGCACTATCAACTTTAGATTATTTTATAGATGAGATTTTTAAATAAAAGCCTTTGGTACAACAAGTAATATTTTCTTTTGTTTAGAGCGTACATGTAACGTAACTCGAGTTCGATAGCAGATCCGCTTTAAATACTTCGAGAAAAGTTTTTCCTCGCCCCGCAGTCTCTTATTTCCCACACATCCATGCGCTCCACACTATAGATACCGGGAAAAGTAATCCGACACCCCGCTGCCAAAGTACAACGGAAGCTTTTCCCACGTTGACCGATACACACAGCGCGGCGGTGGTTCACCACCCAAAACAACTATATATTCCCTTCTCCTCTCGCACACGCGCTGCACGCCATTCCGAAAATTTCCAAGGAGACCTATTCGCGATTGATGTGGAATATATATAATAATTGTAACGACAGTTGAAACGGACCGGTAGAGAGAGAGAGAGAGAGAGAGAGAGAGAGAGAGAGAGAACAGAGCAGCGCAGTGCAGTGTTCTCTCGTATCTCGGGAATTCACATACACACATACGCGCGAACGCAAACGTGCGAAATGCTCGGACGCAAAACCATTTCAATCTCGAAGATTCCAGTTCGAGCCGGCCTCGACCGGCAAGAGGGAAAGAGAGAGAGAAGAATAGAGAAGAGCTATATACGTGTCGCGCCGCGGGAACGCGCTCGGCCTACTGTAAAAGAGTAGAATTTTTGTGTTGCCTCGTGTGTCTGCTTATGCGATACGTGCCGCACGTCCCTCTCTCTCTCTCTCTTTCTCTCTCTCTCTCTCTCTCTCTCTCTCTCTCTCTCTCTCTCTGTATCTCACTTGCTCTCTTATAAAGTAGCTGCGAACTCTATTATTAGAGACGCGTCGTTATATTGTTTCCTTCTCACTCGCTCTCCCTTTCTATCTCTCTCGTCGGAAAGAGCGGTAGAAGAAGTCATCGTCGTGGCTTTACGCGAATTGTGCCGTTCACGAGGTCTTCTCTCTCTCTCTCTCTCTCTCTCTCTCTCTCTCTCTCTCTCTCTCTTTCTCTCTCTCTGTCTATCTCTCTCTCTTTCTGTCTGTGTACGCGTGCGCGAGCTTCGCGTATTTGAGCGTGTCGCGTTTATTTTTAATATATGTTAATTATGTAATTGCGCTCCGTGGCTGTGTACACGCGCGCAGACGCCAACGACTCAAGTGGGATATTGTGTCTATCGTTTGTGATATTGTGAATATTTTCATTTAGATATGAACTTTGCATGTAGAGTTTAATTTCACTATTTGACGTTGCCCACAACATTATTTTCTCTTTAATTAAGGGGTCGCACGGAACTTATGGTGAAAATGTATAATTACTGTTATCAATTGAATTTTCTTTTTATTTGAGTATTTTGAAACTGTAGGAGGTTTATTATGCTACAAGATTTCAAGAATTACATATTACACATTAGTTCATTTACGCTATAGGCGGATATTACATTTATATAGAAACGTGACAAGACATTGACAGGCTTGGATGTCTGGTTCGGCAATCAGCGAAGTTACATCCAAAGGTAAATAATGAGAGGATTTTCTTAAAAATAGAATAAATCAACTCTTTCTTCATCATAACGCTATTAATTAATTCAATTAATTAATCAATTGAATGAATGAAAATTTATGAATTTTTCAGTATAGCTTTGATCGCTTAACGGACCTAAAATGTTAATCTTTTTTTTTCACTGTTTACAAGACTCAAAATACATCGTTTGACGCGTGTTTATCTTCCAAGGCTCGCGTTATCTTTGGCAAATCAATTCTCTGCGGAATGTTTCGCGTGCATTTGGCCGCTTTTAAAACATTATTAGATAAAAATGTACTGAATTGTTGCTGCATAGCTTATATCTGCACAACAATCTTTGCTTACCTCATTTTCTAAAAGTAATATATATTAAAATATTGCTGGTTCGATACTTAATCTAGCCTATAAAACTAAGTATATATTCCTGCAAGTCCAGTATAAGCTTGACTGATTGAAAAGTACGTAGGAGTAGATTTATATCTGGCAGCTTAACACACGTTCCGTACCAAGCGCTCCCGTTTTATTTGCATTCCTAACCGATCGTTGAAATGTACGTTACCGTCAATTTCGCGCGCAAATGAGCTTATAAAAAAACTTCAGCTTTCTTATTCTATAAGCAATCAAACCAGAAATATTGCAAAAAAATCCTTAAAGTACCGAAACAGATACCATCTCACGTTCAGTCCATAATACACACTCGTATGCACGAAAGTGATCAATCTTTAGTTGAAAATTTTCGCGAACATGAATACACCGAGAGAGAAAGAGAGAGAGAGAGACTCACGGCAGAGCTACACGATCGCGCCGGTATTTCGGATTTTCATTAGACAGGCAAAATGCTTTTGTTGAACGCTGTGCCCTTGAATTGTGTAATGGTGGTTAGCTCATCGTTATAAAACGTGCTCGACGTGTGCAAGCGCGCGCAACAGCAGCATGGAAGTACACGCGAGCCGTTAGCCGGCCGTCGAGTTATGGCTACCTCTACACACTGCGAGCGCGAACACGGCCTGAGAGAAAGAGAGAGCCGAACGCGCTTCCCCCCCGCGAGCTATTTTCGAAGTGCGAGAATGTCGGAATTGTAATTACGAATCGGCCGCTTTTATATGATGTGGCCGCGAGCGTAAATAGCGCGACCGAATGCGTACCGATCGATTCCTCTTCTTATACGCGCTCTTGCATTTCTCTCTTTTATGTATCCAGTCGAAATTCTCGCTTATTCTCTCGGTAACTTTTTTTTTGGATCGAGGATGATAGATTCTTATTCGTAAGGTGAAGGGCTGTGGTGCATTTGCAGCGAAGTAGATACATGCCGAGTGTGGTCAGACCGGCCCTTTGAAACCTTGGGCTTTACGTATGAGGATTCACTGTTGATTTTTATCAAAATTGCCCCTGTTGCTGTAACAATTTTTAGGACTGGGTACAAGGAAGTTGGTTAGTTTGTTTGCTTAAGCCAAAGTTTACTGATGTTTGAGCGAAGCAATAAAACCAAAATTTATATTCAGCTCCCCACAAAAATGACATTATTCTGTAGTAGTACAACGAGGAAGCTATTATATAAATTTATATATAGATTGACAAATCAATTACTTATTTAGTTCTCGAGCTCGAGAACAGTAAACGCATAAGCTGTTTTGATAAATAATTAGTCTCGTGTAGTAGAAATTATCTAACCGTATGTAAAGTCTTGTTGACTCATTGAATTTTCATTTTCTGCTCAAACCAGATATAGCCTGCTAATCCTGCAATTAATTTTATCTGCTTGATAAGAAATTTCTTGAAGTAGGCGCACCTGATATTACACGTTTTTGTTTCGACACGTCATTGGATTTTTTTCAAGCACTTACTTTGACAACGAAAAAAATATCAAAGCATACAGCTGATGATAATAGCTTGCTTTAGAAAGATAGTTTATTTATATTTTTACACCAGCGAGGAAGTAAGGTGTTGATTACTGAAATGAGACATGATATGAAATGAGACGAAATGTTAAACATGATTCGTGACAGCTACATTGATTCTAACTCATAATTTTAAGTTCTTGTGTATAAAACAAGTTGTGTAGATTAATACTTCCTATCAATTGTTACTGCACTAGCTTAAATTAGTAAATTATGAATCTCGATAACAACACCTGAATGATAATAATTTTAACTATAGACAGTATTAATGGGTCAAGCCTATTTTATAATCGGCAACGATGCTCTTGAACGTGAACCCTATTCAGAAAGCAATTCTCCAAGTTTCGCAAATCAAATAAAACATGGAAAAAAGAACTTCATACAAGCTAAATATAGACCTGTTATATAACACACACAATAAGCAAAAAAAACAAAAGTAAAAGTTGATGCAATTTTACTTATAAATGTAATCAAAGCCCGTGCGACATTTATTCTTATAGCCGGTAAAAAAATAATCCAAGCACAAGTAACGGTGTCACTTATTAATACTGTCATCGTTATTTCTGTATCAACTCGAATATATAGTCGCTCGCGCACTTTACATTGTAATTTACCGCCGTAATTTCTCACCTCGGATTTCTTTAACAAAGTCAAATTGCTCGAATCACCGATACATTTTGTTTGATTTATAATATATCGGTTGCGCGTTTTCACGGTACACAAAATGCTCGATACCGTAAAATTCACACGCGAATCGCTTCTATAGCCTAACGCGATTCGATTAACACTGCGGCGTACCTAACAATTGTCCCAAAACTGTACTCCTCAAGTTCAACGATAAAAATTCCTTTTCCGTCAGCTTTTACACGTACACGTATACGGACTCATTTTCTCGTCTCCGTGATAATTCTCGTACCTACATCCTTTCTCCCCAACATCCCCGTCACGAATGAAATTACGCTCCGCTTCAAAATAGCGAAACAAAAAAAAGAAACTATACAAGTACATCGTCTGATAACGAGTGTATACTTTGCCGAGAGAAGCCGACCTACGATATATATATATATATATATATACATATTTTATAGGGTGATGCGAGGGTAAGAGAATCGCGCGACCTGTTTTTCTCTCTCTAGCGCGTCGCGTAGTCGCGTACGTATAGATTCTAGGCCAATAAACGAGATCGATTTAGGTGATTAACACGCCGCGACACCGCGCCAGAGAGAAACAAGCTCTAAAGAGCGAGAGAGAGAGAGAGCGAGGGAGAGTGAGAGAGATGTAGTACACAAGCACCTATATAACGAGTGTATATGTGAGGACTCGATACTATATGCGGCTCAATTACATTAATGATTTTTTCAACGGCTTAATCATAATGCGAATGCTTAATTAAGGCGGCCCGCGGCATATGGCTTTCTCTCTCTCTCTCTCTCTCTCTCTTTCTCTCTCTCCCTAGTTGCAGTACACATAGGAAGGCGGGGAGGATATCGGGGCGAATCCCGCGAGCGCCAACAGCGCCGGCGATGACGATCGTGCATGTGTGCTCCCTCTCTTCCTCTCGCTCTGGGGGTCGGACGTGATCGATCGATTCCTAGACTACTCTCTCTCTCTCTCTCTCTCTCTCTCTCTCTCTCTCTCTCTCTCTCTCTCTCTCTCTCTCTCTCTCTCTGCGGCTTTATGCACTTTCTTCGGCGCACAAGTCTTCTCTCTCTTCTTCATGCAGCATGTGTATGTTTGCTGTGTTTCTCTCTGTAATTTGCGCGTGTAAACGAAGATCCACAGATGGGATGTGCGGAAATTGTCGTGGGGCTGAAATGGGAATAGTTTTGGAGATTTTTTCGCCCATTCTCGATTGCTAAAGTAATATATATATATACTCGCTTTAGGATTGCCGTTGAATTTTCATGATTGTTACAGCATTTGAAGGCTCGTGTGTAAAATTAATCAAGTTTCTGGGTCGGTAGAGGCATTTCGTTTCGCCTCGATGTGCAGCGAACGAAGCAGAGAAAGAGAGAGAAAAAAGCTGCCATTTCTTAGCCGACGCCATTCTCGGTACAGACTTGAGAAACGAGGCACTTTCTTTTTGTTCCTCGCGCGTTTTCGTATAATTCCCCCCTCCGCAATTATTTATTCGCCCCGCAGCACAAACAAACGCCGTTTCCAAATCTCGCGCTCTCACATCTATCAAAGTCATGCACATTATGCTAATTAAGGTATGTACACGTAGACGCGATGTCCTTGACTGAGCGTTTATGTGCGTTGTTAAATTTTTTCGCTTCGGCTAAGAGAAGCTGGATCGATTATTTAAAGAAGTCCATCAATCATTATTCTTATCAAAAGCCGCCTTTCTTTCTTCCCTCTTGGACGCGTGTCAACAATATTTCGTACACTTTCTGAATACGAATTACATTGTAATCTGTTCGCTCTCGTGTTGAACACGATGGGCTTTTCTCGCGAACGACTAATACAATTGTACCCAGTGTTACAGCGAGTAATCGATTTCTTAAAAAGCTATTTACTCCAAATTCATTTTACCTCTTGCGCTTTCGAGTTATAGAAAATTGTGAAAGGTATAAAGCTTGTACTGGCAGGTCGAGGTACTTAGATCGCGTATATAATATAGCCTCTTATTGAGCGTCATTCAAAATTAATCCATTTAGTGGAATTATAAAAGCGTAATAAAGCGTCCCGAACAGCAGATTAAAGGAGGCTTTATGTACAGGAGAATAAAAGCGTAGTAATGATGAACCATTCGGTTATTTAGTGGATTGGGTACCACGAAATACGACTATTCGCCACGAAATTAGTGCTCGTGGATCTAGACGTTTAGTATTGATTAAAACTTTTATCTTGCTATATGCGTTTCAGCCTAATTAATTATTGAATTTCCTCAGAATTTCATTATTCACTGGAACATTTAACTAGAACTTACTATGCTTAGTATTTAAATTTTATACCCTGCGTATAAAGAAATACGCTGCACAAATACACTACAGATTCAAAGTGTACACCTATTATCATATAGACAATTCCACAGAACTTTTTACTTTTGAGCTTTAAAATTGTACAAAACTTACATATGCAGACTTTAAAATAGTAATAATACATAGCCTATAACTTATTTTAGTAAATAGAATAAAAAAAAATATATCAATTTTAATAAATTTTTAAAGTCGTATTACCCATCGCCGGTTTATCCGATCACATGAAAAAGTTAATAGTTCCGTGAAAATCCCCATATAAATTAAGACTGCAACAACCAGTCGCTCCTTCAACGCGTGAGCTTTTTTTCTCGTATACAGCACATACCCACGTTATCCTAGCAAACGATTACTCGGAATCGAATCGAGCGGCCTGCAACGTATACAACGCGTCAAACTTGATTCTTCACTCTCCGATCGAGTAACCGCACAGGCGTCGGCGCGCGCACGCTCGCTCGAATTTCTCCGCACCTATTATGAACCCCTTGAAGCATCCGTGAGTTGGGTGGAAAAGCTAATGAGACAGGTCACGAGTGCTATAGTAGCGGCAGGCCAAGTAAAGAGGAAGTCGACACGCGCTCCAACAACAACAAAACAAAGGGGAAAGGAAAACAAACGGGGAGCTCGCAGGCAGATAAATCAATTTTCGATTGACTCACCCCCCCCCCCTCTCTCTCTCTCTCTGTCTGACTGCAGCGAAGAAGCAGCGGAACGACATAAGTAGAGTGAAAACCTAGTCGGCTTACCTTTTCTCTCTCCCCCGTGTATGTGTGTGTGTGTGTGCATGCCTCGGCCGTCCCACCTCGTGCGCTCTGTTTTTTTTTATCGATACGTATAATTCCCACGAAGAGCCCAAGTACAGTATCGCGTGACCGAGACCATTCCGCGAGCTGCTGCTGCTGCTGCTGCTGCTTCTGCTTCTGCTACTGCCCAACCCTCTCACTCCCTTTTATCGAAGCCACCACACTCCTCTTTTTTTCCTTCTGTCGGCGTGCGCGGCGTCGTCGACGGCGGCCTGCAGAGGAGAGAACGGAACGAAGCCCCATAAGAACGAATGTATACACACACACACACACACACATATCTTATAGCGCAGGTATTTATAGGTATAGACTAAAACATTGGTATGGACAGAGTTGTGCGTGATGCAGCGTTAAAGCCAGTATAGATTTCCCCTCCCCAAGAGAGAGGGAAAGATAGCCAAGTGTAAAGAGTAAAGACCTCCACGACAGCGGCACCGGACCCCGAAGCCGTACTTTTACCTATTTGCCTCGCTCACTGCACACACCTCGTCTCTTATAGTTCTATAGTGAGTTGCTGCTGCTGTTACTGGTGGTGGCGAGTGTATTATGATGAGGCGACACCCACGTTTGACCCTCGGCATCCCGTGTATTATGCAAACCGCTTTTTCATCCGACGAAACGTGCTATACTGCTGCTGCTGCTGCTGCTCTACGTTTTTGTTAGTTAGGGGAAAGTTTGTCGGATGCATTTTGGTGGTTGGGGAGATCATGCGATGAAACCTTATGAGGGATGATTGGGAAATCGATGAATCGTTGTATTAATAGCTGTTTCATAAAAAAAGTTGAGATTATAATAGGTATGATCGTTGCTGATTGTTAATGATCCTCAACTTTTTTAAACACCTTGTGTACATGTGAAATTAGCAAGTCGCATTACCCAGAGCGTTGCAGCATATTTTAATAAAGGAATATGTCAGCGAATCGGACAAAAAGCCACCGCGACACGAAAATTGTTTCATATACATATATACGTGTATACATAAAGAGTGCGAGACATTGAAATTGCCGAGCCGCGGAGAGTCGGAGGAAATTTTTTCTACTCCGACATTTATCTGATTTGAATGTTATTAGTGGGCAAAGTCAGGGTGGCTATTATATATATATATGTATAATCTATCTATATATATATACATGTGCAGATGGGTCTACGCAAGGCTTTCTGACAATTTAGCCCAACGAGTCACGCGACTCCTTATATACGAAATTTGCGTTTAAAAAGTTGAGAGAGAGAGCTGACTTGGGGGTTATAGCTTCAATGTCGAGTCATTTTCTTTTTCGTTCTCTTCTCGCTCGCCAAAGTCGATTAATATATGCTGTGTATATATATAGGCTGCTCACGAGGGACGATAAGGAGAGTTCGGACGTTTCATTTGCAAATAAGGGAATAATTACAGGTTTCGTGCGCTCTTTCTCTCTCTCGCTCTCTCTCTCTCTCGATTTATACCGTGAATTAAGATTTTCCAACGACTTGCCCGCCACATATACATACTATTCGTTTCGTTGCCGATTCTTTGTTATTCAAAATTATTATCGATCGATAGAGCTCCCCCGCATTCAGGAGCACGGTTTTTAATTATTCATTTTTCCGCGCAGTAACGATCGCTCCTTTACTCCTATTATCACGTCATTACACTCGATATCTATAGTGAACGATGTCGTACCTATACAAAATTGAAAAAAATCGATAAAAACACTAAATTAAACATTTTTGCGTCCTAAAGATATATATTATGATTGGTGCAGGAGAGAGAGAGAGAGAGACTAAGTCGATACACTCGGTGTTACGAAGAGCACACCACAATTACTCATTTTAACGACCCAGTTCTCGCGCGTGAAATAAAAAAAGGAACGAAAAATGGCAATCAAAATAAAAACTGTGCCACATGCGATCTGTACGCAATTAAAACCGAGAGCAACATTCTGCTTTATGAAGCGCGACGAACTTCACCCCACGATGATTCCCACACGATTGTCGTGTTAAACAAAAAAAACAAAAAAGAAAAAGAAAAAAGACGGCACCGGCAGCGAAAAATCTTCCCTGCAAAATGAGCTTATTTCGGTGAAAAAAAAAGTGGCCGTAGCCGCGCGTCCCGAAATAGATTGACTTTATACTCTCGCGGCGTTTGATGTATTCTCGTTTGATGTTTATAAAGAGTATATAGAGGCGAGGAATCAATGAGGTCGTATAAGGTTTATCTGCGCGGCTGATGTGCATCGCGTTTTACGCCTCATATCAATATAGTCTGTATATAAAATATATATATATATATGTATTCACACCAAAAGTTTCGTCTCCGCCCCTTGCATCTTCTCCGATTATAACATCACGCACCGCACGCGCGCACATAAAAGTGGGCTTACATGAATTTACGCTCGAAAATTGTGACTGTAAGCTCGATTATCGCGACTGACGATAATATAACTCGCGAGGGCCCATTAAAAAAAATAAGCTACGGAGAGAGAGAGGAAAAAGATGGAAGAAGAAGAGGTAAGGGGAGGGTAGGGCGAACGACGGCAAAAAAAAAAGGAAAACGGAAAAGTGACGTAAAACTCGCGGTATATACAACCCCTTGCCAGCCGGAACGGCACTTGGCCGCGAGCACGCGCAATCGTTAAGTGCTCTTTTATTAACTTTCCGATGTAGTGTAGCCGCGTCACTGTCGCGCTGCCTTCCATAATCTATGAACTCATTTCTTCGCCTTTAAAAAAGCTTTTTCATAATCGCGCGCCCGCCAGGGCAACTGCCGACGACTCTTGCTCTGCCCTCCCTCTGCTGTCCCGTCCCTCTTCCCGCCCACCGCCGTGCCACCAAGGCTTTACACCTTTCGCTTTATTCTGTGTGTCTGTGTGTGTGTGTGTGCACGGCTCTACCACCAATTCAGCCTAATTTCTCCGAGTTGCTTTCGAGCGCACTTCGCTCTGCGAAACTCGACTCTTTTACTGTTTCAAAGAGTCAGCGAGATATAGAGACGGAGAGTGAGAGGCGTTGTTAAAGAGACGAGGCCTTATCAGTCGCGATATACGTTATATAGTGTGGTTCTTCGTTAATTTTCTTATCTTCAAATCGTAACTTCTTCGTTAAATGCTGAATTATGACATCGAAATAAGCGAATTGTTTAGGCTGTGATGTCTCGGTATGTCTGACGAAACAGACGTTATTGATAGATTAACGAGAAGTTCGTCTGTAATTATCTTGAAATGAAACTTTTAATAAATTGTTAACGAGCTTCTATTGCTACATCGCTGGTGAAGTGGTGTGCACTCTTTATTTCTTCTTTATTCCTGAAATGTACATTATAGAAGCTGCGCGAATAAAAGTTACACCTAATAACGATTCGATTTTCGAATTAAGCAATTCTAGATTTGTCCTAAATAAATAAATAAAAAAATTCTATACAAAAACTGATTTGACTCATTTTATGACGATATTAATGATAATTTTTTAAAGCAGTAATAAAAGTTCGTGTAAAAATTGAATGGTCAAGCACAATAAAGTGAATTCCCATAAAATGCTGTGTGAAACACGTAAACATAAAAATTTTAATATCTCCATTCCTATAATAAATACCTTTGAATTACAAAAATTTAACCTAATCATTGCTTTACTCATGTCTAATAATGAACAAAATTTCTTTATGTAAATTCTATCGCTAATTCTTTTACCAATATGTAGAACTCCCTTAAATATTTATATTCTGCTTGATAAAAAAAAAAAAAAAACTCAATCATAATCAGCCATGGTGGCAAATTTAATCAAAATCAAGTTCATAAAGTAATTTCGTTGAATACGAACTATTATAAATTTATAAGGCATACTGGGCTTACATATTTATGAGCTCATTATGCCCGCCGAATGATTTGGTATGTTAATAACACGGCGCACAGCGAAAGCAGACACAATTCTCGTATACAATGCTCGCTACCGATAAAAATAACAGTCCGAAAGAATTATCGCCGCAAGTATTAATGATCTCCAGCGTGACGATCGATTTCCTATAAAAAAATAAGCACTAATTGTACGCTGTGCACATGCAGAACCCTCGAGATCATTCACGATCAACGCTCGAGCAGTTTCAATCGAACTGAATTTATGTGGCCGGTAAGCCTCGCGCATTTCGAATACTGGACACGCATCCAGTTTTACTTAGCCGTCCGAGAGCTGTAAAAGAGCCATGAGAGAGAACGCGTTAAAAGTCCCTCTCCACACGCGGCCTGTACTAATTCGATCAAAGAGAATCGACCCCCGGGTAATCTCCTTTTCGTTAATCGTATGCCTATGGCTGGAACGTTTCGCAATAACGTCCCCTTTTACATCGGCTAAAGATACTCGTAAAACAGCGGCAGAGCGCCGCCGGAAAGAGACAAAAGGAAGAGAATGTACACGCACAAAAGAGTCCGGTAGATAATTAATTAAGCGACGCCCGTGTGTGCGTATGTGTGTGTACACGACCCGTCGCCTCTTGCATTTTTCGGATTAAGCGCGCGCTGCTACGTCCCACATGTCCGTTAAATAATTTTTCCGAGTAAAAGAGAGAGAGAGAGAGAGAGATAGACAGAGAAAGAGAGTGAGAGAGTGAGAGGAAAAAGACGCCCGTGGAACGCGTTTAATTGTATGCAATGATGTCGACCGCGCGAGCGTCATCTGCCGTACTGGGAATATTAAAGCCGTGGTAACACACAAAAAAAAAGGATTGAGTGTGTGCATGTTTCGGTAGTGCAGAGGCAAAGGAGAAAATGCGCGAGTCGGGATTCGCCTTATTACACACGCGCCCTGGAGAATATATGCATTATTCATGGGGATAAATATTTCACTCCGATCATTTCTTTACAGCTCGTAGGAGCTAAAAGACTTTTGCGAGCGGAGCACCAGAGTGAAACATTTATTTTCCCTTTACGGTTACGGAGATCTGCCGTTTTTCCGTTGAATACGGGAGAAAAGGGCACGTTTGATACTCAGGAAAGAGAAGCGAGCATTATAGCGATTATAAACTGCTACGACCTTGTATGTTTGTTTCCGCGTTTAAGGTGAAATACTTTATTCAGCTACACAGTGTGTTACGAGTTTAAAGATGAAAGCCGTTGAGATATAATACGAGTGCACGAAATCTTCGTATTTACATGATAGCGAATGCCTCCGATGTGCTATCGATTTCAACAACTTATATAAGATTCATATCTTTGTTACACATAAATTATTCAATCAACCGCTACACATTATCTAGTTTATAAATGACTCTATAAATACTCTTTAGGAATAGTGTCGGTCTAATTTTTGTTTGCTATGTTTATCAAACACACCGACAGATGCACGCATACAATAAAATGACAGACATAAATTGGAAACGACACCAGGCTGCAAAGTCGCGAGTGAAAGAGAGAGAGAGAGGAGCAGGAAAAGCAAATAAGTCGCGAATTAATCCAGAATAACACAGTATTTATCGATTTCATCGTTTGCCTCTTATAGCCTTTCTTATAACCATCGCGTGTTCATAACCCCGTACAGAGTATTATTTTTATAACAATTCTCGCATGCAGATGCTCTTGTTTATAGATCTGCGGCGACTCGGGTATAAATTGAACCTTTTATTCTATCGGCGCCGATGGCTGATTTTCTTAATCGGATGATTGACCTATCGGTAGCTGCAGAACGCTTTTACGAGAGAAGATATATTATGTACATCGCATAATTAATGGGAGCGACGTTATTTACGCACGCGCGCAGTCCGCGCCTAATCGACTTTATATTTTGCAAAAAGTTTTCTGGGTCATGTGCGCAAATGAGAGCTGGAAATATCGTTTGGGGAAAGGGCTGAAATGGATTGTAAAGATAATAAATTAAACATTTGTGTACGAGCAACTTTGAATATAGGGCAGAACGTAGAGAAAGAGAGATGGATATATATATATATATTAGACCAGCCTGTGTAAGAAAATTGGAAGTCGTGAGTATGACAGTGCTGTCACTCTTACCTGATTTAGAGAGTTATATATGTTGCGAATTGCGATAAAAATAATGTTTCTCAATATTTTTATACAGCCTGTGATAAAGTGTAAATAGCATTAGCCGTGTGCTCGTGATTCTCTCTTCGTGAGCCTTGAACTCTTTACTTATTATGGCACAATGTGTATAAAAATATATCGCGACCATACCATACCCACATCATAATCAATTCATTCGTTGGCTAAACTTTTCCGTGCTCGTCTATTTCTACTGAAAACAAGTGAGTTGCGGGAATTGTCCGCACTATAATACCTACAATTTCTCCTTCCAAGACGATTAAAATTAATAGCGAAGTCTTTTGCCATTAACACACAGCTGAAAGAAAAAAAGAAAGACAATCTGTATTCTGCGCTCCAACGTGAAATTATTGTTCAATACATAGAAATGCAAGTGCAGGTCGCGAAGCTAATGAGCTTTTTCACTCGAGATCATTACTCAGGAGTCAGACGAGATCTTTGGAAGACTGTTTGAAACGCTGGCGAATGATAGATCGAGGCACTTATTAAAGTGACTATCGCACAGCAGCAAAACTATGCGCGCATTATATGCATAACGAGAGAGAAGAGCTCGAGTTCTCACAGGTCAATATAATCGAGCAAGTAGAACAAAGAGTCATCGGCGTCGAAACTTGTTCGCTTGCGGAGGGAGAGAGAGAGAGAGAGAGACGGAAAGACGCTCCACTCGCTTCGAGGATTAAAGCTCTCGCAGCTCCCAAACAGCGGCCAACAGGGCATAACACACGCATTTCTCAATTTACGCAGAGCTACGATCTAAGTTGATTCGCGCTGCGTACGAGCAATAAACAAAGGTGAAACTGGTGATTCAGAAGAGAGAGAGAGAGTGAGAGAGAGGGGGAGAAAAAAGAGAGAGAATAGCTGGGCGGCACACATATTTATAAACGGAGAAAGCCGTAAGTGGAACGAGGAAGGGTTCGGTACGAGGCAAAGCGGTGGGGGTTCGCGGCGGCTGGCAGAAATCAGGAATGATGCGCCGTAAGAGCGAGGCGAGGCGGGAGCCAGAGCCAGAGCCAGCGAGCGAGAGAGCGAGAGAAAGCGAGCGAGCGGTAAAAGGAGAGGAAAACGGCAAAGGTCGCCGTGTGGCCCGGGTGACGTCATAGGCGCTTTTCCCACCTCCTTCCCCTCCACCATCTTCTCCTCTCTCACTCCTTCTTCTTCGACTGCTCGCTCACACCCTCGCGCGCTCGTGCACGGAGCTGCTCGGCAGTGGCGGCGGCGGCGGTGACCAGAGCAAATTTCCCATTTTCATTTCTACTTAAGAGAGGGTAGAGCGTTTTGTGTGTGCTGCTGCCTCTCTGTCTTCGGCGTTGCCGGTAGATGAAAGGCAAACATAGAGTGAGAGAGAGAGAAGAGAGAAGAGAGGAGAGAGGAGAGGAGGAGCTGCTTCTGAGCCCTTGAAAATTCCTGACTCAGTCTCTACTCTACGTCCATATATGTGTACTCTCTCTTTCTCTCTTGTGTGTGTGTGTGTGTGTGTGAGAGAGAGAGAGAGAGAGAGAGAGAGAGAAATGATGATTCTGAGTCTCGTATATTTATGGATCACTTTTGCTGCTCGAGCGTTTTTATTTTAGCGAGGCTCAAGAGCTGCTGCGTGGAAGATGAAAATGGGAGGAACATACACTTTCTTCGTTACTTCTGCTTCTTCTTGCCTCGTTTCTTTAAGCGGCTATAATTGATGCGAGGATGATGTTTCGTGATATTCGAAATGTGTAGCATGGAGGGGAGGTTAGAGGATCGGTCGAATTGTTATCGATTGCAGGCCTCTCTCTCTCCCTCTCTCTCTCGCAAGCGCAACAAAGTCGTTCGGAAAGTTTGTTTGCAGCCGAGGGATTATGAGTTTAGAGAATTGCCTGTATACGCGACCGAACCATGGTGGTTCCTTCTCTATTTCGATCCCGATGGGAATCTAACCCACTGCTCCGATTCAAATTTGCTATATATATACATAGTTCAGCATTCTTGAATTATCTTTGCAGCTACAAATCAATGTTTTAGATTATCAAGGCGATTTACGCTCCCTGCACGTGTGGACATAAGTGTAGTCAATAAAAAAAAATCGAGCCTGCACTCGATAAACTCGATTGGCGCGCTTTATTTTTTAATCGAGAGCGTCAATCTACAACAACTGAACGACAGACTCAAGTAAAATATTCACTCCTCGCAAAGCCTGTCTTCTCTTTTGATTCCCTCCCCTCCCCTGTACAGTTGGTCTTTCTCCCTCTTTTATTTGTTACCCTGCGAGGAAACGTCAGAGAGATGTTGGCTTGCGCAATGAAAACGTTGTACCGTAAAGGTACGAGGCTATGCAGCTGAGAATGTGCGCGATGTATACGTGGCGATTGTTGTATCGGCGTACGTTCGTGTACAGCCACGAAAGAAAAAAAAAAGATATCACCTCGAACGACGAGGATTTTACAGCGACAGTTTCATGGAGCTCAGGGTGTGACTTATGCAGAAGCACGTGCACACATATTCCACGCACAGATTCGTGACGCTAGCTGTATAAGAAACAGCTATACATACGAGGTAGTTGAGCTGGCAAAAGGAGTTGTGCGCGCTAATGAGACGTATACGCGAATTACGATAAAATGACAAGTTAGGGAGTTAATAGATGGTGATGTTGTCGGATCGAAAGTAGTTTTCTCTTGCTTTTTCGTTGATTTCATGGAATAACGATGAGTGTCGATTCTTTGCTAGTTTACACGTACAAGCTGAAAGCGTAAAATAATATACAGTGCATTAAAGATGTAGCGCGAGTCGGAAATGGCGAGAGTACTTTGGCTAAAAGAATCCATTATCGAGAGTCTCGGTGTAGTTGTCGAGAGCTTATCTTTATGTAATCACGTTTTCTCAAACATTTTTCAACATAATTTCCCAAGCTAGTGTGAATTACGATTATTGAACGATACAATCCCATTATTGATGAATTAATTATATTTTGTATAACACTCCCTGCTGCTCCCCCCAAAGAATTTTCAAATCCCTGCCGAACCGATTAGATCTTCACACACACACACACGCACACACAAACACATACACGCACAACCAAGCCGTGGTAAACTCTCCAATCATCGGATTATCCCACCACCATCGCACGTCAAACATCTCCGATAACAAATGTACATGGCCTGGCACGTGTCCGTGTATGCCCTGCGCGTTAATATATATGCGGATCTCCTAACGAGCCTAAAAGACGCCGCTTCGCGCGAGTCAAACGAAAAATATTCACACTCACACACACACATACACAGACACGCTGGATATTCTCAAGCTTCCTCGGCGTATCGACGTCTACAATAGCTCGGCACTCATACTCGCGTACGAGATAGAGATAGAGAGATAGAGAGAGAGAGAGAGAGAGAGAGAGAGAGAGAGAGAGAGAGGGAGACGTACCAGAGCTATATAACGTATCGAAAGGGGGTGACCTAGTGACGTAACAATTCGGCGCCGCCGTCGAGGGTGGAGGAGGTGGAGGAGATGGAGTGGGAGCCGGCGGCAGCGGCGGCGCGCGAACGAGAGGCGCAGATCGATTCGCAGCGCTACCGACGCTTCCTCTCTCTCTCTCTCTCTCTCTTAGCCTCTAGATCGGAGAGGGCAGAGAGCGAGAGGGAGAAAGAGAGAGAGAGAGAGAGAAGCGCCAGGGGGTTGCTGCTGCTTTTCCTCCGTCGGTCGCGCGCGCGTACCACTCGAGGTCGTCGGCTGCCGCCGCGGCGCCATCTTGAATCTGCCTCTCTCTCTCTCTCTCCCTCTGTCTGTGTGTATGTGTGCACTGCGTATATAGGAGCGTAGGTACCGCGACTGGAGAGAGCGTCGCGACGTCGTCGTCGTCGTCGTTGTAGTTGTCGGCCCGAGGGAGAAAGAGAGAGAGAGGGGGGGATACTATGATCCGAAGGAAAAGAGGGAGAGGGACTCTCGGGGCGTTTGCGTGCATAGAGTCTCGGGCACGAGCCACGCGAAATAATTACGTTCGACTCAATGGCCATAATGCTCTCTCTCACACTCTCTTGCTCTTACCCCCCCCCCCCCCATATAATATATGCAGATGTGGTAGGTGGTGGTGCATGGCCGACTTGTTCGGTTGTTTGCTCGACTTCCTCGTTACACTTTCCTTCTTTCCGCTGGATGCCTTTCGGTGGTGGCGATGGACTGTACACGGGGTGACGGAGCAACTTGGCTGTGCGTGTCTCATCACGCCAAAGGATCGGCTGCTCGGTGGGATAGAAGTAGATGTAATTAAGGGCCTGGACAAGGATGTAGGCAACGCCGCGCTGTATTGTTCTACACGACCCGCTTGACCTCTACCTTCTTTTTGATTTCTGCGTTGGCAAAGAATATATAGCGAAACTCGGGATAATTATCATGCACGCTCTTTTCGGTTTAAGGAGTAATCGGCGTATTTTTTTTTTATATCAGCTGCTTTGCAGGGCTTTCTTCATCCGCGCCTCTTTTCAACTTTACTCCCTTGAACTCTTTTCGCAAGGAGCAGAGCTTGGTAGTCTAGGTAGGTTTCAAGAGAGTTTTTCTGATGGATGTCTCTAAGAAGCGACTTCTTTTTCAGAGAGATAGAGAGAGAGAGAGAGAGAGAGGGAAGTGAGAGGGAGAGAGAGAAAAAGTATCTTGTTTTTGTTCTAGGAAGAAGAGAGTGACGAGTAACATTTTTCGTGCCGAGACAAATATTTCGTCGATCTTGTACCAGTGGGGACACACGGAGATGTTTATCGGAAAGAAAAGTATGAGCGATAAGGGTGGCCGATAGGAAAATCGAGTGTTTGCGAACTGAATTTACGATGGGCTCGATTTTCTCTTTGGACATATTTATTTTTATACGTGGAAAAGTGACGCATTCGTATGAGATAAACGTGTTTGTATTAATAATATGGAAGGGGATCAGCAGACTACGAAACTTACATTCTCATTCTTTTGTCTTTTGTCTGAATGATTCGGAATGAGTCTTGAAATAATTACGGGTTCTTTCAAGTACGCGCGTGTAAAGAAAAAACTTGAATAAATCAAAAGTCTATATACATATACTTTTTGAGCACTAAAATATTCTGTTTACTCTGCCAAATAATGCGAGACAATAAAAACCTTATTTCTCCAGTACAAATGTGTCCGCATCTCATCAACGAAATCTCTATATTTATCGGAAAAAAACAAAGCGAAACTTGGGGCGCGCAACAACAGCAGCGAAAGCGAGAAACGGTATAGAGCGATTCTACAAGTCGACGCGGAAAATCGCGTGGGGGTGAAAGAGAGAGAGATAGATAGATAGATATTTGTTTATTTGTATAAAAATACAAAATAGATTGTTACAATGATATGGTTGTATATAGTATATAAAAGACAGTCTCCATTTTTTCGCTAATCTATATAAATATTGCACTTAGTTACTATCCATGATATCACAGCATAAGTTAAAAATTTTTATACAAAATCAAAGTCTTATACAAAATCAGTCAATAAAAAGTCAGTCTTAAAAATATCTAACAAGTAATATCACAGAGCGTCTTATCTTAAAATACAAACAAACAAGGTAAATCAAGCGG